>JAUMHO010011274.1:0-10703 GCA_032360965.1 Ulva armoricana | reverse complement strand
ACCCTAGCAGCTTGAGGAACGCAGCGCGACCCAAGTGGAAATCATCCTCAAGAATTCCAGGCACGAAACCGAGCAGTTCATGGCGGACGCATGCAAGCAAGAAATCTCAACCCGGGTGGCCACGACACCAGGCAATGCATGGCCGCCCGGGCAGACGAAGGAGCCACGGGCAGTATGAACAACCGCCTGGATCGTGTGCAGGACATCGTAGCTCCATTTATTCTGGAGAATCTGGGGTGCACCGGCAGCGAGAGCCGCCTCGTGGACTGCCCGATAGCAGAGGCCTCGGATGACGATGCCGACGCACACGGCGACAGTGTACTCGCGTACGACTACCGATTCCGGGACTACTTCAACCCTTCCTCATGTGACCCCTTCTCAGGAACCTTTGCCCGGGTCGCCTGTGGCACCACCAGCGCCGCAGGTGTGCTTCCACTCCTGCGCTCAGGCCAGTGACTAGGCTGTTCCCGCTCGTAGTGTTAATCTTAGCCGACCTACCGAAGCCAACAAATGATATTTTTGGGGAACAGTTTTCAGGTCTGAGCGCTGGCACATAATTGCTGAGAATTTGCCTAGGAGTGCATGACTGTCCATCCATCCCAGACATTTACGGCGTAATCGGCTGCTGATATTTCTTCCCGAAACTTTTTCTTGCACCGGGGTGGGATGCTGCTATGTGATGCTCCCATGAGCCGACCCACTTAGCGGTCGTGCCCTTTTTCACTTGTGTACATGGGAATTCAGGAGGGGGCTGGTTCATCAGGGTTGTTTACATCCATAAAACTGCAAACACAATACGCTTGTGGCATGCTCATATTCCCCGTAGAATCGCACAATCTGCAGGCGCCGAAGCAGTACTTCAATGGATGCATTTGCAATTAGGAATCATTGCAAAGTGGCAGGGTTGGGTCGATCCCGAAATCTGGTTATCGGGATTTTGGGTTTCGGACCCGAAACTCTCGCGGATTTAAAATGTATCGGGAAAATTTTTTCAGAATTAGAAATTTTTTTGTTGTATAGCCTCGGCACGATTACAGTGCAAGTCGGGGGTGCAGAAGACCTGGTTGTGGCGATTAAAAAGGCCCAAGTGGTTGTCTATCTCTTTACTTACGGCTTTGTAAACCTCGTCAAGCATCGTCGCACTCATTGTCTTCCGAGCAGGAAGCAGGAATGTGAATGTGAATTTTTTTTTCATGCTTTTTTCTTAGAAAGATTTTTTTATTATTATTATCTTATATCCGGTCCCGCTATAGGAGACTTCGGCGATTGCAAATCGAAACCCTTCATTGTCGACTGCATTAAATGGAATGCCCGAGACAAATACTCACTTGGCGACCGCAATTCTAGCGTTGTCGTGGGCCAGTTGGTTGAAAGCTGCGGTCAAAGACGTCTGTCTATTCGATGTGTTGCATGCGCATGAGGCAGCAAGCAGCTCGTTCCGATATTCCGCTGGGATATTCGGACATGCTCTTGCCTTCCTTATGTCATTGCCCATGGTTGGCCAACACGCGTACGCGGGCCTTGCGGATGCACTCGAGCTCGTTAGCGCTAGCACCCTTAAGCTTGTTCGAATTCTTGGCATTCCATCCGCAATATAGACACACCACGTCGTACTTACTATTCGGCGTTTTAGTAAATACTTTGAAATGACTTTTCCCATCAGTAGACAACCTTTGTCGCTTGCCGTTGACAGTGGCAACTGTCTGCATGCGAGCAAGCGACCAGACAGACTTCGGTTGGTCAGAACTCGCAAACGACACAGATATTTTTTTTATGTTTCAACGTGCAATTTCCCCATTCAGTGTATATGATCATATGGCACCCTCAGATGGGTCAACAGAGCTCTTTTCCCAGTCACCAGACCATTTCGGGGTAAATTCCGGGATTTTGGGTTTCGGGCCCGAAATTTTCGGGGTTTCGGCCATTTCGGGTCCCATGACCAAACCCTGCAAAGTAGACCAAGTTCGGTTGCGGTGCTCAACGCTGACGAGTGCGACCAAGTACGATCGAACGCATGCGACAGCGTGCAGGTGCCGCCTGCCACTTGAAGCATCACATGCATTTGTTTGGTTTGGACGTTGAGATGAATGCAACAGACTGGCATCGCCAAGGGGTCAACACTCAAAGAAATCAGGGCGAACCTAGCATTCACGTGGAACCTACATTCTCCTGACATGCATCTGTTTCTGGGTACGGGAAGAGAAACAAATGGAAACTCGGCCTCGTACTTTACATGTGGTAATGTATCACCTCCACCCCAGCGGTGCCGTTTGGGTGCGCCATACATTCCAGTCGGGCCAACGATCGGAGCGGGTCAATTTGGCCACACATGTAATTCGGCGGGTCGGCGAATCGGGCCAGATTCCGCATCGTCGATACATCGAGAACGGCTCTTTATCACAGCGCCAGGTGGCAGGAAGTGGGCGCAGGTGGTCAATGTTATGAAGCCGTCTGGCACACACGTAGAAAAAGGTGACACAGCACTGTGATCGGGGGACCCAGTACCTGTAGGACATGCCACCAGCTGCCTTTTTTATGCTGCTTACCCCACATGCAAATTGGACCTTGCTGGACCATGTGAACTTGTGCTGCAATGCAGAAGAAGGGGATGCGAGGCTCGCAAATGGAGCAAAGGCAGATGATGGCAGTGCGGAGTACGGCCGCCTCGAGGTCTTCCACGATGGCGGCTGGGGCACCGTGTGCGACAACGCGTTCGTCAACCGGTTCGGGCGCCGCCCGTCGTTCAACGCTGCTTCCGCAACCGTGGCGTGCAGGCAGCTGGGCTTCCAACAAGGATTCCAGATCCAAAAACTGGTGTGTTTGGTGTCTACTGACTCTGTGTTGAGGAACGCAGCTGATGCTTATTTCCATGGCTACGCTAGTTGACTCACGTGCTACAAAGAGTGTTTCCCGCACTACAAGTGCCCGACACGAGACAGCGCTCCTGCACTTTCCCTTGCAGCCCTTGTGCTTTTTCTTTCAACAGGCTTCAACCATTCATGGGACCGGGCTGCACCGTGGATGCGTACAGTCTGATGTTGGAGACTCTGCACACTAAGAAATCAGTAGTTCCTGTGCATGATACCGTGTTTTCCTGTCTATCTGGTCATGGCTGGTCAGGATTCACATCGTGAAAAACAGGGATGCGTGAGCCTGACAGAAAGCTCGTGCAGGAGGATGATGCAGGGGCCAGCACTGCCAGGGTGCCTGTCGTTCTCGGAGGATCCCTTTGCCTTGGGAAGGAGAAGGACCTTGCTGAATGCCCGCAGTTTCAGCTGGGCGAGATCACGTTCAACTGCCGCCACGAAGCTGACGTGCACCTGGTCTGCTTCAACGGCCCCAAACCAGGTCCGTTTTCAACGTGGGTGGGCAATGCTGTTGCAGGGCGTTACTCAGCCCATGCCCAAGTCCACATGTCAACAAAAGCAATGTCAACAAAGGCAATCAGCTGTTTTTGGTAGGCAGTACATCTTGTTGGGTTTTTGTTCTGGGTGTCCCCAGAAGTGCTGGACCCCTGTCCGCAACAATCAGGCGAAGGCTGGCATGATGTAAGCATTACATGAAGCACAGTTGTCCAAGCTCACAATCACCGACCCATTTCTTATAAGACTATATGTCAGCAGCATACACCACTTGCAGTCCCTCGGGGACCAGAGCAGCACAGCAGAGCAGCACAGCAGCACAACAGCACGGCAGCATGGCATAGCACCATGCACCTGCGGCATCATGCTAATACGGTATCATACAAATACGGTGTCATGCATCTGCAGTATTATGCATGTGTAGAATCATGCATTTTCAGTGCAGGGAAAGACGGAGCGCTGAGATTAGTGGATGGTAGTTCGGGCGCCGGCTATCAGTACGGCCGCCTCGAGGTCTTCATGAGGGGCTTCTGGAGCAACATCTGCAACAACGACCGCTTCACCCCGGACTCTGCTCAGGTGGCCTGCAAGGCGCTTGGCTACGATGGCGGCGCTGCCCTCCGCTTCACACAGTCCTACGCAGACTCCCTCAGCCAGGTGAGGCCGTGTAAACGGTGTTGCAATTGTGCCTGGCTAACATGCACTCCACGACATGTTGCCTGGGATGTAGTGAGCTAGCTCGAGACTGGTGTTGCACAAGCGCAATGTCAGACTAGGCTGGCCATCGTCCGCCAGAAACTCGCCATGTGTGCCTTCACCCCGGCAGCTGCCCCGGCCATGTTTCCCAGGCATGGCTTCCCACATCCGTTGTGGTGCACATGCATACAGCCCTTCACCTCAAAATAGATGTTGCTGCTCCAGAAGTCAACCGTGAGCATTTGCCTTCGTCCAATGGCGGCAGGTTCACCAGGCTTACTTGCGTTTTTCTGTACCTGTACTCCAGGGAAACTTCGACTGGCACATGCTGTCAAATGGATACACGTGGCCATTCCAGCTTATCAGTCTGTATGCATGTGCTGTCACTCGTTGATGCAGGTCTATTGTGCCTGACAAACGTGAATGTGAATTCGAACAGAACCCTAGTACTGTGTCACCACATGATTCTTGGGGTCTGCACTCGATGTTCGAATACCAACTCTTCCACAGAAGTGTAAGGTGGTGTTATCTGGAGGGCCCGCAACGTGGTGCTGCGTTGGCCAGGCTCGCTGCCATTACAAGCTGGCAGGCATACAGCATACAAGCAACATGTGCAGGTTTTATTTGGCAACCTGCCTGTGGCGGCAGCGGCGGTGGACTGCGCCGGAAGCGAGGCGTCCATCATGGAGTGCCAGAGCAACGACAACCTCATCGGCATGTGCACCAACATCACCAGCAGCACCGTCCTCGCTTGCGCCAACTCTGCCGATGGTGAGTTATCTGCCTGTACACGACCCTGCCAGGTTTATGCGCCGCTCATACGTGCAGTATCCGTATTGTGTGATTACGCAGAATCTGTACAGACAACTCGTTGGTCCAAGTCTTAGATTCTAGTCTCCGGCAGTGTACTCCAGATTTGCAACCCTGGTGCACTGTGTTACCTTGCTTGCAAGTGATGGATATTCTCAGTGGGAATAAAGATGACGATCATGTAGATTCATGTGCTCAGCTGCACATAGAGAGTCGTCAGGCATCATGACTCTATTTCTACGCTCTATTCCATGTGCAGGATGTGACCGGCAGGTGGGTGCCACGGAGGGTGCACTACGGCTGAGGGGGGGCTTTGGCACCCTGTGCGACCCCATCCACTCTGGCTTCATTGAGATCCTTCATGATAAAGAGTGGGGCAGCATCTGCACGGACCGCTACGCGGAGAACCGGGCAGAGGACAACCTCGTTGCGGACGTCGCGTGCCGTCAGCTCGGCTTCCCCCACGGCACGCGCATTGACCCCCTCTCTTCCAGACCCCCGCCCTCCTCTGACGATGTCACCGAGTCGTACAGCGCCTACTACTACACGTACTTCTACGATGAAGGTACCTTTGATGAAGAGGCAGAGGAACCCGTGGACCGTTTCTGGCTGAACGGAGTGGAGTGCCGCGGCCCTGAGCGCCAGCTCTCTGACTGCGACCTCGGCAATGGGTTCCTCAGCAAGCAGGCTACCTGCCCATCGCATCGCCCGCACCGCATCCACATCGCCTGCAGGCAGTTCCCAGTGGTGGAGGCGTTGGAGGCAGTCACAACGCCTGAGGCTGGTGCGGTGCCATTTCGTGAGTACTGGCCTCTGCCAGCGTTGTTTCAGTGCGTTCGAGACATTGAGATATATGACCTGCATGCGTGTTCCAACCTGTGCACATCGCTGTTGCGGTTCACAGATGAAGTATTGTCATGGAAGGCCGGCGCGTGTCTACAGGCAACACAGCAATTAGCTGCATTGGCAGTCGATCACGCATTCCATGAATTACCGCACGCGCCACTTCTGCCGCATTGCTTGAATACGATCTGAATCATGCGCCTGGAAGAGCGCACACTGTCACAGGCCTTGTCCAACCTGTCGAGCGTCCTCTTGCACCTACCACCGTTGGATGGGGCTGTCATCACGCCATGATAGCACAATGAAGCTCTGTGAGGCTTCCGAACTGTTAGGCTGAACGTCAGCGACGGTACCGAGGTACACTGCAAAGGCGATGTATGTGATGACTGCCTGTGGTCTCACTGATGGCTGATCCATACGCGTATCGTTGTGAGA
Source organism: Ulva armoricana (assembly GCA_032360965.1). Classification (NCBI taxonomy): domain Eukaryota; kingdom Viridiplantae; phylum Chlorophyta; class Ulvophyceae; order Ulvales; family Ulvaceae; genus Ulva; species Ulva armoricana. The sequence goes on along the minus strand of JAUMHO010011274.1, from coordinate 4,557 downwards.
TATGCATGCAGTGCATGTGCGTGGTGCCTGTCGCCACGTGCATGGTAGCAAATCTCACCACAACACGTATGCGCTCCACCATGCTCAACATGCAGAGCAAGGAGACCTGCGGCTCGATGAAGAGGCTTCGGTCGCCAACTGGGTGACAGGCCGCCTCCAGGTGTTCTTCGAGGGCTCCTGGAGCCAGGTCTGCGCCGGGGCCTTTGGTGCCCCGGACGCCAACGTCGCCTGCCGCCAGCTCGGCTACGGTGGCGGCACCGTCGTGCCACAGGCACTCACACAAGCTGAGCGAGTTGCACATGCATCGACGCCGGTGTTCCCCGAGATCGCCATCACCGCCTCGGGCTGCACTGGCTCTGAGGAGAGCCTGCTGGACTGTGGCCCAGATCTTGACGTGGCTGACACATTCAGCCGTGACTGCCTCGGCTCAACCGGCGCTGGCCTCTTGGTTGCCTGTGTTGCTTCGCCCCAGGACGGTACGCCTCGTTCCCATCGCCGCCCGCTCAGTTCTGGGACTCTCCTTTCCTTCTGCACTGGTCCACCTGTGTGGAATTTGCATTGTTCACCGGACCTTCAGTCGCTCGACACTTCCACAGCCATCTGCAGTGCTGCTTGTGGGCATCTGTGATCGTGACCACGTCCCCGGACGATGGAGCCCTTTACTGTGTACACTGTGATTTGTTAGGTAAAATTCAGGATCGCCCAAAGGTCGAGGCTACACACTCGAACATATCTGTGCCGGAGTTAGAGCCACCTTTGGTACAGCGCGTGTCTGTCTGGTGTGTGAGTGGTGCACGAGTTACCCACACACGTGCCGAAACGTGTGTCATGGAGATCTATTCCGCACTGCTGCTGGTGCGATAAGCGCACTCCAGTAGTCACAGTAGCCAATGCAATGCAGGGACAGAGGGGGCATTCCGCTGGACAGAAGTCATGGATGGAGCCAGCCCAGGTTCGGAGTCGGGCATCCTCGAGGTCTTTCATGCCGGCGCCTGGGGCACCCTCTGCGATGGCGAGTCTGGAATCTCAAATGTATGCACCGGCAACCCCCCTAGTTGCAGTCGCGTATTCGGCGCAAAATAACTCCGAACCTATCGGGGAGCCTCATATGATGTGTCCAACACGGCCATCTTTTCATTCTACGATTCTGTGCAGGTGACTGCAGACGCTGCCTGCCGCGGCATGGAATTTGTCACCGGTGCCTTCCAGGATGCGGAGCCTGCTACGGCAACGCTGCCTCCGTGGCTGTCCGGCGTCAGCTGCTCCGGCGCTGGCATGGCGATCAGCAACTGCCCGCGGTCCGAGTTTGGAGACACCGCCACATGTGGGCGGATCAAGCGGCTAGTTTGCGTACTTGCAGGTGGGCGGTCATGCATACATGCTCTCCACACCGGTGGCACACGGAGATCAACGCAACAACCCGTCATCGCCAAGGGGTAAACGCACAAGGCAAAGCATGACAGTCGCATGGACTAGAACAGGCACCTCCACACCTGTGCAGTGACAGCATCAGCAACATGGGAGTATCGGACACGAGTCACATGCACACATACAGCACAGTTTTCCACGTGACTATGCGGACTCGTCACCCTGCTGTATGGCCGTCTAGCATGCATGCCCACAGGCCTGTACAACCTGCATTTGCTGTTGATGCCGGCCATGAGTCTGCTCACACCCACCTAGTTTCCCTCCAGTATGGCTGCTGGCCAGCAGCATGCATGCCCAAAGGCATGTCGAATTGCTCACAAGCTGCATGGCGGCCATCTGCATCGCGGCCACCTACACTGGCATATGTTCCTAGAGACTCGGTTCCTATGGGGCTCTCGTGTTCTGCCGAGCTTTGCCCTGCTGCAGCGTGCCGCGTGGCTGTCTATCCAAGGGGACCTCCGGGATGGCACATTTGGCTTGTGGCCTCGGTGTCCATGCGTGCGGTGCAGCTGCTCCTGTGTGGCTGTTGGGCCCTTGCTCCCTTGCCCGAGTATCTAACACTGTACCATGGGCCTCGATGCAGGACAGGGAGATGGAACAGTGCGGCTTGTTGATGGAAGCGCCGACAGTGGAGGAGCATGGGAGTACGGGCGCCTGGAGGTCGGGGTCAGCGGCATCTGGTCCATTGTAGAGGACACCAGATTCGACCAGGACTTTGGTCGCCGGAGCGCCGAGGTGGCCTGCCGTAGCCTTGGGTACGCCACCGGCGCGCAGCTCCTCGCTGGCCGCGTCTCACCGTTCCCGGCTCCACACTTTGCACCTTCTCTGATCCAAGACATCATCTGTGATGGCTCTGAGGACATTCTGGCAGAGTGTGACATTGTCCACAAGCCGGAAGATCCCGGGTTTGATCAGAGCGACGACTACGGAACTGACGTTGTGCAAGGCAGCGTCGCCCTGATGTGCACAAACCCGTCTGGTGCGTTGTTTCGCTCCTACCATGGCCGTACCTATTGATTTATTCTTACATGCATGGACAGAACGTGCCTTGTGGGAATAACACGGTGGTGCAGGCAGGTCCGAAGTACCCGAACGTGCTACTCTTGTGTGTTCATCCACACAAAGTCTGAACAGTTTGAAGGTGTGTATACCCCAGCTGTTATAACATGTTTGCATGCATGTACAGGATGCACTGCCCAGGCCTTGCAGCCAGTAGCAGGTGACGTGCGACTGGTGCCCGTTGGTGGGACCTCAGCGCCAACAGCAGCCTGCGATGACGTCCACTTTGGCGGTGTGGAGCTCTTCCGGGAGGGCCGCTGGGGCCGCATCTGCGCCGGTGAGCACGTCGGCGATGCAGATGACTTTGCTCTCGATGCGCAAGTCATCTGCCGCCAGCTCGGCTTCCCCTTTGGCAGTGTGGTGGATCAGGAGGTCTTGCTTAGTATGTATGACGATGGCATTGACGACGCGTCACCACCATCTCTAGTCTGGGCCTCTGAGGTACGGAATTACACATTGCCGTCTTTGGTGAACGACAGAAATTCTTGCAGTGGTGTTATGATTGGGGGTGGCTGGGATGCAACCCCTGCTGTGCAAAAGAGTTATCCACAAGTGTTGGCGTGTGCAAGTATGTGCTGTAGGCACTTTACCTGCGTCTTGCTGTGTAGACCCGTAAGATCCTATAAGTATAAAAGACGAGTATCTGTCGCCGTATTTGCTTGTTTAGACCGTATGTGGCACAGGAAAGTTGATATCGTGACCTCAGTGCTATCTTTGATACTGAAGGCAGGGCTGCTCTGAAACACCTGTGCCATGTGTTCGAATAATCCAATCATGCGCGAGCTCTGCTACAGGTTATCTGCACGGGCGACGAGAAGCGACTGCTGGATTGTTCCTTCCCTGAGAACTTTGGCGCCGTCGGTGATGCAGATTCGAGTTCGTCAGGAAGTAGCCCAGATGCGGAAACAGCAGGTGGCGCTGGTGTGCCTGAAGCGCGCTGTGGGCGCGGCGACAATAGGCTCTTAAGTGTTATTTGCCGGCAGTTCCAAATGATCGGTGCGGCCTCTCCATCACCAGGGCAATGCTGAAGGTCAAAGTACGGCCAGCAAGGATCGACGTGCGTGCACAGCACGAATCAAAGCACAGTGCATCTACACTGCACCACCTACAGCGTTGCCCAATGATTGACCACAATCTACTGAGCTCCTGTTACACCATTGCATGCGGGGGTGAACAGAGCCTCCTGTGTGTGTTTTCTCCAGTCGTTGATATGCGGGCCCCGGCGAGCGTTCAACAGCGAGGCCGAATGAGCATGGGGCAGATGTACATATCAGCGCACACATGCAGGCAATGATCGTTCGTAGCTTCCAATCTGCATCATGCGCATGCTGCTGAACAGTACTCTTGTTCAGCCTCATTCACATCCGTTGTGCAGAGTCAGACTTCATCCGGCGATGACACAGGCTCCTGACGCAGCAGCATGAGGTTACGTTGACAGTACATACCAGCCTCGATGCTAGATTTTGTGTCAGTGGCTGGTGCAAGAGAGTGGCACAAATTTTGGCTTGGACCCGATCATGGGCAAGTGCATATGTGCATGCTTAATAACACATGGCGATGACGGGTGTTTGTTTTTTTCTTCATGTAATAACCCTGCCATTCTGAAATTGACTTGTCACCTTATACAATGATTGCAATCCAACAAGGCACTGCCTTTGCAACGAAATGTCTGTCATAGGTATACCCAGTCGGACGTAACTACCTTGGACTATTGCATGTAAAGCATTGGTGCTATATGGGGATCAACCTACAATCCCAGCTGCAATGGAATGGGTGAAAGTGGCTAGCGGTAGGCATGTGCTGCTGTTGCATGATTTTATAAAATGATCAATTGTGACTTGGTCCACTTTGTGGGGTTGCCCTTGTACTCTTTTGTAACTACCCACAAGCCCAGCTGCAATGGAATGGAGAACATGGTTACAAGGTAAGCCGGTACACCGTAACAATCGACGGGTGCAGCCGCACCAGGTGTACATCACCGCCAACGCTCCATGCGACGTCGCCACGCACACAGCAGCGACTAGGAGCCATCGAACTCTTCGATGACTGGAGAAAAGCCGAAGTTGCAAC
>JAUMHO010011263.1:0-10713 GCA_032360965.1 Ulva armoricana | reverse complement strand
ATTATCAACCTTAAAAGCGTAGTTTATAGATGTTGAATCAATGCCTTTTAAATGTAATTTTGCAGTTGGAGATACTGTATTGATACCAACATTTATACCATCATCAAATAAAATACTATTTCCAACAGATGTACCATTAGGTGTAAATTTAGCTATATAATTTAATGTACTGGATCCAACAACACCTACAGTAGTACCTCCTCCTGGAGGAGAACTACTTCCCCCATTACCTGTAAAAGTTCTATAGTAATAAGTTGCATCGGAAGATAAAGTTCCGCCGGATACCGTGGGTTTTGGTGGTACCGGTGGACTATATAAACCAGCTGCTATATTTCCAATCATTACGCAACGGCTCCGGAAATTGTCCAAGCGTTAGTGCCAGTTTTGATACATACAGCGGCCTTAAAGGCTCCCAAAGTTGGAGCGGCAGAAGTAGCACCGGCAGAAGATAACGCCGTAGTTCCGCTAGTTACAGCTTGAATAGTTAAAGTGCCAGCGGCGTTATTATTTAGAATAGTTATAGCTGTACCATCTGGAAAATCATAAGTAGCATCGGTAGGGATGCTAACAGTTTTAGCGGATGAGCTAGTAAAGACTAAAAGCTTTTGATACTCATCTCCGCTCGCTAAAGTGTATGTAGTACCGCTTTGAGTAGATAACTCGTAAACTGGGAGCCCGTTCCAGAGCCCACTGGTCACAATATCTCCCGTAACTACCGGCCATGTTGCCATTTTTTCTCCTTAATAAGACAGCGAATCGATATCGATTCTGCCGTATTCTGTTCCGATTATAAACCCATCAATAATACTTTCTAGGGTAACGAAATTAACTATAAAGCTGTTCGGCGTAATTCGATTAGATACTCCGAATATTTGTAAGGTCTTCTCCAAGTAAGAGCCGCCCGGTTGGGTCGTTTTAACCGTGATCGGATCGAAGAAATCCAGATCTAAAGCGGCGATTATGCCGGCGTTATAATCTGGCGTATAAAGGTCGAGCTGTAAAGAATCGCATCGAACGGTGGTTTCTTGACGGCTAGCGACGTAGGCCCGGGCATAATCCAGAGCTTCGGAATCGGTTTCCATTAATAGATTATCGACGTAGTAGCTATGTAAGAAGTACTTATCGATCGAATCTTGGTTTATGGCTACTTGGGCAGTTCCACCGGATCTAACTACTGTGGCTTTATTAAAGACTAATACGTCATTTAGGACCCAAGCCGCATCCTTATAATAAATTCCAGTACCGTCATCGGTAAAGAAAACTGGAGTACCGGCAATAGAGCTCACGGTTACATCCCGATCCTGAAATACGAAAGATCCAGTAGCATCTACGTAGAAGGCCCCGTACTCGGTGGTACTAACCGTCTGGCAAGCTGCTAAAGCTGTTCGCTGAGTTCCCGGGTCATTCTGTACATGGGTTAGCCCAGTATCAACATCTCGCATCGAGTTAGGCCATTCGATCTGATCTAGTATTTGGTTAATTCGAGTACCAGTTAAGTCGCCAGCTGTAGCACCTGTAACGGTACTTATCTGGGCATTCTGGGCCAATCTAAGGGCATCTACGGCCGTTATGGTAGTAAGTGTTACATCTGTAGCTTCTTTAGGCTGGATCGTTTGATAGCCAGTAATAAAGCCAGCGAAGATAGGGTAGGTAACGCCTTCATACGTAGCCGTAATAGATACCTTCTTCATAGGAGTAAGAAGTCCTGCATACGGCGATAATGGATTTTGGCTGTTGAAATCGCCATTTTGATCCACGATGCGAAGGCTCATAGTTCCCGTGCTGAATTGATCCGCTACAGCGTTACGACCTCGGCTAGTCTGAATTAAATTAATTTGATCCGATACATCCACGATAACAGCTGCCGAATCTGCAAAGATGTTAGTACCAAAGATTCCAGAATCAATTAGGCAAGCTTGGGCAAAGCCCGGCCCGGTGCTGAAATTTATAACGGCATTTACTACTGGAACGGCCATTACGGTAAGAATCCTGCCGGCATTAAATCGCCATTTTGGCGATATATTCTAAGTAGGGCATCTTGAATAGCGTTATCTACATCTTCTAATCCAATAATAGATCCTGCGCTGTTTAGGTTTACCGTTATTTCTGGAGTTCCGCCACTTGATCCGCTGGCGTTGGATGGCATGTATCGCTCACCGTAAGCCCCTAAAGATCCGTAAAATTCAGATGGAGCCGGAATGCTATAACCTTCTTTAACGGTAGTACGTAACTTTTCTAAATAAGTAGGAATCGATTCGTTCGTAATTCGATCAGCTTCTTTAATAATTCCTTGCGTAATAATTGTTTGGACAGCTGGCGGAGTATTTACAGCTACTCCAGCGGATTCTAATTGTGTCCGGCGTTGAATATAAGCTGCTATATCTGCGAACGTGCTTTTAGTAGTTAAAGCCGCTCCATTAAAAGCATCTGTTAAAGCTTTAGTAGCTTGGGCCGCTTCTAATTCAGCACTATATCTTTTAGCTAAAGCTTGGTTTTCATCAAGTATCGCTATCTGAGCTTTTAAGCGTAATTTAGTTTCTTCGTCGGTAGCCGCATTTAGAGCCGTCATTAAGCCGATGCGTTCAATATCAAATTTATCTTTAAGTTTATCCGTTTCGGTCTTAGCCTTTAATAATGCGTTTTCTTGCGTACGGTAAGTAACAGCTGTTTTAATACCTTGCGCTTCTTTAATTCGATCGGCTATGCGCTTCTGAGCCAAAGCCCGGTTTTCTTCCATTGAGATATTTTGTTTTGGAGCGGTCAAGATTCCGGCTACTAAACCGCCAGCAAATAACTTAGCTAAGATATCGACCTTACCAGCTCTTAACAGAAGTAAAGCTATAACCGCTTGGAATGCTGGATTGGATGCTACGTCGCCAAAGCCTTTAATCATTTTGGCTAGATTGGTCGTAACGTTGGCTATGTTATTGGCAAGATTCTCCATGCTATCGCCTACGGATTGGATCGATTGATCCTTACCTAATACTTCTAAAGCATCAATTAAACCTTTACCTATAGTTTCGCTGGCATTAGCGGCGTAAACATTTAATAGATCCATCTTGCCGGCGTAGGTGCTTAATCGGGCCGTGGCTTGTCCAGCGAACTTCTTATTAAGTTCTTCCATGATCTTATTCATGTCGCCACTTGCCAAAGTTGTCTTACTTAGTCCGGCTCCTAGACGGCTAAGAGCTGTAGTCTGCCCCGAGAATCCCTTTGCCAAAGCGGCCGAAATTTCCTCGACCGACTTTCCTGTAGCGGCAGATATATCCAAAGATAAAGCTAAAGCCTTTTGGCTAGCTGTTAAATCTCCACTAGCTGTAATTAAAGTCTGGAATGCTGGCCGTAATTGATCATCTAATACGCCGTAAGTTTTTTGTAATTTAGCAATATAAAATTCAACGCCGGGAGCTGCGAATCCTAAATTAAGATTCTTTAGCTGTACTTCTAAAGCTTTAGCGGCTCGTTCATCGGCTACGAATGCTTTAACCGCATTCTTACTATAACTAAGTATCTTATTAGCTGCGAATACTCCGGCAAAGCTCTTAGCCAAAGTCTTAATAGATTTATCGAAAGCGGATACATCTTTTTCAGCCTTTTTTAATCCTTTATTACTCCATGTAGATAACGCCGATACGACTAAACTAGCCATTAGGTCGGCTCCTTAATGCTCTAGCAGTAGCCACCATTTCGGCCTTCTGTTTAGAATTAAAAGCGTTACACGTATTTTCAATAGCTTGTAATACTTTTGCGTAAACTTTTCCGCTATCTTCGGCCCAAGCCCTATAAATTAATCGGCCAGTTTGTTTACGACTTGGCCTACCTATAGCACCGACTACACGAGCATCCACTAATGGCGGAAGTGATTCTATAAATTGAATGCTGGCATTAGGATTGAGCGATGCTACGTTTTTAGTTCCATATTTATTCTTACGGCCGGCAGTTTCGTAAATAGCACCGGGAGCAGATTCATTAGATACATAATTTGTAACAGACCATCCACCACGATTCCGTTTATTAGATCCGGCTTTATATGTAATTCCGGCTTTAGCCGTAGCATAATCATAAGAAGGAAAGGCACGATATTTAGCCGTAGCACCAGAAGCGGTAGGTTTTGCCCATCCGCTTAATAAAGCTTCGTCATTTTGTAAAGGTAAATAACTTCTGGCTTTATCTCGAATAGGTAACATCGTGCCCTTAATGTCATAATTCATAGCTTTTAATAATTCAGCATCAAAGGTACGTAGAGCCTTTTGGAGTTGTTTAACGCCGGTTACGTTTACTGGCATTTTTAATCTCCTTTGCTCTATCGTTTAATACTTGAATAATATGCCGAAGCATTTCTTCGTCCATCTCCATAAATTCTCTAGGCGGTATCGAGGTTTCTACCGCTAAAGCCGCAATCGTGTAAGCCATCGAGTTGCGGTCTATGGCTATTTTTTTTCTTCTAGTACCTCTACTAATTCCAAAGTATCTACGAACTCCGGACCGAAAATAGGCACGGTAACTCCAGATCTACGCAAAGCTTCGTGAGCGAGCCAGAAAATTTCTGTTTGCTTTTCTGTTTCCCGCAGAATCTTGGAGATACCTGCCTTATGTACTAACTCGAAGGCGTACTCGATACCCGGAGTAATACGGTGTTCCGTTACTTCTCCGTTAGCCCTTGTTATGCGTAGTTTTGCCATTGTTTATCTTCTCCTTAGAAGGTTCCTGTAGTCGCATATGCAACGGTGCTGTTACATGTGAAAGTAATCGATGCGTTATTAATAGATGCTACATCTCCATTAATTGGAGTTAGGTTATTAACTAGAATCGACACGGTGTATAGCGGATTAGTTGCGCTTACAGCTGTTCCCTTTACTGGCAGTAACGTAGCGGTAATAGTAGTACCGTAGTTAGTCTGTAAAAGGGTAGTGATCTGAGAAGCTGCGAAATCGTTAAAGAAATCTAGAGTTAGAGTTGAAGCTTCTAATCCCTTTGTAAATTTATGTGCATTATCGCCAAGACTTGTAATTTCTAGCTCGTCGAAAATTTGTGAAAGAGTTGCGCTAGATACATGATCGGAAATATCAGTACTCGCCAGCTTAACCCCTACGGTGTTATTTAGCATTACGGCCATTATTATTCTTCCTTCTCTGCGGCTGGCGCAGCTTTAGCTTTTGGTTCTTCTTGCTTAATCTGACCTACACGGGCCAGAAAGTTATTTTCGTTTATATCGTATGTATCTGACATATTAGCTCCAAGTCGTAAGGATTGAGATATTTAATTCGGATGTTAAAAGCGGTCCACTAGCGGCATCGGTGATCGCCGGAGAAGATACGCTAGTAACGTTATAAGAGATTCCAGAAGCGGCTAACTTATTAAATACCGCTATTATAAAAGTTTCGATATCGGCTAAGTTACCTTGATTATCTAACGCTGGAACCGCCATTAGAATCTTAAAATTAGCTAGTGGAGCCACCGTGTTATAGCCGTCATTAGTTGGCTCTAAGTAAGCATCTCCCGGTAGGACCGACACCGAATTAGCTAATAAAGTTGGTCTAGGAAAACTACTAACGCTCCATACTCCGTTATTAGTAAGAGCTGTAGCGATCGTAGTACGAAGGGTAGTTATAGCTGCTGGCATTATCTATCCTACTAACGCCGAAGGATTAGCGTACGGTTGGATCAATCCACGTACTCGGTTTATCAGCTGATAGCCCATGCGATAAGGCGACGGACTAAAACCATCCATGCCTACTCCGCCGGTTTGGGATACTTGCCGGGCTTGCCAGATATCTACAGCTAGGATCATCGCAGCTTGACGGATCGCTGGAGTATTAGCGTAAGTGGCAGTTTTAGTATCGGGCCCGGTAGCCGTTCCGTATGGAACGATTCGATGAAAAATATCATTAGCAGCTGTTTTAGAAAATTGAATAAAAGAATAACCGTTAGGCCAGTTTTGCCATGCCCACGGCCACCAAAGTAAAGGCAAGATGTTATTAGTTCCATTAGAGAAGGGAACCGTGCCAGTTAAAGTATAAGTTCCGTTATAGGTACTACCGCATCCTGCGATCGTAACGCTCTCACCAGTTACAAAGAGTCCGGGATTAGCGATCATTAATGTTGCGACATTGTTATTAATTGTTGCCCCTACTACTGGAGCAGTATCGAACCAAAGATAACTATTAAGAAGATCCTGCGCCGTCTGGCATACAGATTCGACATCAGAATCGGAGTAAAGAGTACCTATGCCAAGATTGGCCCTTAGCTCGGCGACAGTTACATAAGTAGCGGCCATTCTCTTTACTCCTTTTCTAATAGCTCTGCCGGGATAGGGCTACTAAACCCGACAGATTTCTAAAGTGGCTTTAATTAAGCCTTCATGTACTTATAGATACCACCAGGCATCTTGGCAAGTGTTGCCATGAAACCGTAGATAGCAATTTGTACCTGCAAGTTTGAAACTACGTTTACAGACATAAACGCTTGAGGTGAACGGTAAACGGTGAAAGCTTCTGGAGCTAGTACTACAGCTGAGCCATCATCGAATGTAGTTGCAGCTAGATTCTTAGATACATATAGATCTAAACCTAGAACGTTTCCACGGATTGAAGATGGATTTACTTGTCCAGCTGCGTTCCATGGTTGGTTAGCATTGTAAATAGGGCGACCTGTTGTATCTGTTGCGCCTAATAATGCTTGGTATTGAGATGCGTTACCGATGTAATTCTGAGCGAAGTAGCCAGTATTCTTATAAATATTAGCTGAAGCTTCAGAAGTGAAATCGATAATACCTGTTGAGTCTGCGGTCTCATTTGAAGCAGCTGTAGCAGCTGAAATCAAAGCGGTAGCAGCTGCAGTATCAATAGCAGTTAAGTAAGCATTCTGTAATTGATTTGTTAGCTCTTGGTAGAATCCCGGATATCCTGAACGCTCTAGAAGTTCAACGGATAAGGTGTTCATACCTGAGTACTTAGATACGTTAGCAGTTAAAAACTCTGTAACCATGCCAGTATTTTGTACGGCACCGGCTTCAAGCTCTACTGTAACTACTGGAGCTACGCCAGATTGACCGCCACTTGAGGTAACCAAAGAAGGTACAGAAATAGTCATACCTTGCGCTGGTAGTACGCCTTGAGAACAAGCATCGATAGTAGGTGTACCAAAACGAGTATTCGTTGGAAACTCTGTTAGATATTGAGTTGGATTGAATGCTGGGTTAGTTGAGAAGCTATCGTCAGCTGCAGAGATAAATAACTTTGAATCGTCATTACCTAAAGCTGCCTTGATCTTATGCTCTGTATAGCTTGCGAAATCTGAGATAGGCGAGCGAACAGATGTAGAGATGAACGGTGTTGATGTAACTGGGCGAGATGCTTCTACTACTGGAGTAACCGCTTCCGCCTTTTCTTCGATTGGCTCTGGAGCTTTGTTGTCCAAGATAGCCTCGCTTTCTTTTTCGGTTGGTTTTTCTTGTTCCGCTTCGCCTTCGCTAGCGGCTACCTTAGTTACTACAGCATCGGCATAAGCCGGGCTCTCTACTAAGGAAACTTCGACCATTCGGGCAGCTGTAACTACTAGCACGCCATCTTTATTCGTACTGGCTTTAATAACATCTACTCCAATACTTAAAGAACTAATTAATTCTTCTTGGGCCATAATTAAATAATCATTACCCTTTTGCGAAGCCGAAACCTTAAAGGTTCCGTAAATCGCATCTTGGGTTACTTGAAAACTCTGGGCACGGCCGATCGGATCATTTTGCGAATGTTGCGCAAGTAATTTAATTCGCTTAGCTTCTGGAATCTCTACAGATCCGGACTCGAATTTAACTGGACCGGCAGAAGTATTACCTACAGTATTAAAGGGTAATACGACCCCAGAAATTAATCTACGGCCCGCATCGCTAGATTCAATTTGGCTAGCGAATGTTAAGTGAATGTTTTCTAGTTCCATTTATAGTCCTAACTCGTTTCCGGGATCTAAGGTATCTTCTTCTACTACATCTTCCTGCATTGAATCATCTTCCATTGAATCGGATTCGTTTCCATCTGGAGTTAAATCTTCCATCTCTTTTGCCTGGTCGATATCAATTAATCCAAGATTAAGCATCTTTTCAATTACATTTAATCTTTCCATAGCATCGGCTCTAAGGAATGTATCATCGACGGCGAATCTAACTACGTTTCTATTATTAGTTATATCATCCATCGATAAACGATTCTCGATTGCAGAAATATAAGGTTGCAACGTATACGCTAAAAATTCTTTGCGAGAATCTAATATATTTTGATAGGTCATGCTGTTATTCATGTCGCTAGAGGTCATCCATGCCGGAACGCCCATTAATCTCGAAACCTGAGTAGCAAGGAACTGTAACGATTCGTTATAGGTCATGTCCTTAGGCGAAAATCCTGTAGTTTCATAAGATAAAGTAGAAGTTAGATAAGCTGTGCTTCTATTCATTCTTGAAGATTTCCAAGCTGCTAATAATCCAGAAATCTGAGATTCTGGTAAATCTGCTCCAGTATTTTTTAAGTAGCCGGTTGGCATTGGAGTAGATGCACTAACAGCTGCGGCCTTTTCTAAATCTAAAGAAGCTTGAATAGTACGTGCGCCAGTTTGTAAAACTCCACCGGCATTTAATCCTTGAAAAGTAACAATATCGGTCATCGATACTTCATAACCATCTATAAAGTATTGATCGATTTCGGTTCCGAATTTATTCGTAGTATAAGTAACTCGGTTATTAGCTACCCATTCAAAGCGAGATGGTCGGCCATCATCCGCATACCTCTCGGTAATACGCCAGTAAGCCAAATTATAGAAGATAAGTGAATCGACGGTCCAAGCGATAGTAACGCTTCTAGGTTGTCTAATATCTGGTTGCTCTAACCATCGTGGCTTACCTAATTCTTCGCCGGTAGTTTTGTTATATAACTCTAAATCGAGCGAAGCAATTACAGAAGCAATTAAATCTCTACAGCGTTTAACAGTTGGCACTTGGCATGCGACATCTCTACCAATAGATCCAACCCCTAGAGAATTAGAAGAGCCAGTATTAAAATAGCCATAGCCGTATGATGTATCCATAATAGCCGGCGCATATTGCGCTTCGACTTTAGGCGTAGTCGTATTACGAATGCCCAACGTTTCAAGTAATCCCATGAGCATATTCTCTCGAAAAAATCAAGCATATTCGTGTATTTCGATATCGTGTCTAAGTGTAAATTTGGGCTTCTACTGGTGGCTCGGTAAGTAGGTGAACCGTCATAGCTGCGCCGATGGCTATATCGACCGGGCCAGCTGACCGCCTTCTGACGATTCGCCAGCTAGAATCGCTTTGCTTAGCTGCGCAGTTATTAAAGTGCTGAATAAGAATATCTTGCCCACTATGGACCAGTTTTCCATTAGCTAACGCATTATGAAGTTCCCCGCAAGCTTGGTAGAAGCGTTGTCCACTAATATCCATTACGGCGCATCCTGATCGTTCTAGCTTTGTGGCGATCGCTTGGCAAGTGTATTTATCGTAGGCGATGACTCTAGGGAAATACATATCGGCCCATTTTTTAATTGAAGCCGCTACCACGGTATCGTCTACCGATACTTGGCTATAGAAAGTTTCCAATACAGCTATACCAATCTTGCCCGTTGGAGTTATCTGGCCCATTACTAGCGAAGCATCTCTACGGCTCGGGCTAACGTCGAAAGCGAACATAGTAAGCGGACCCGGTGACAGTTGAAGGGATACATCGCTTGTATCCTCTATGGCGTTATGTGGCCACGGTGAGGCAAGGCTTGAAATCCATTGGCAAAGACTTTCCGTACGAAAATCTTCGATGGTATTTACAGCTAGAGATTCCTCGATCGCATCCTCGGTTATTAAGGTACCCAGCGACGGATTAGCCATCGCCCATCCTTTACGATCTGTAACTGGAGCGAACTCGGGAGCGGAGTACTCATAGAAGCCTAAACTCTCCGGCGGATGGCTTAGGCACTTCTCCCGTAAATTATTTAATACATCGCTAAAAGCATCTCCACTATTGGAACTAAAATAACTTTGGCTGTTTTTCTGGGCCCGGGTAACTGGTAGAGCTGCGCCGTAAGCTTCTTTATTGACTTCGCGGAGTTCATCAATCCATAAATACGATGCGGACCTACCTCTACTGCCGTCCCTAGTCGAAGCTACGACATCTAATCGACCACCGCCATACTTGGGAAGTATCTCGATCGATTCAGTTCCATTAGCAAAGCGAATCTGTTTAACCATAGGCCGTAAGTAATCTGAGGATTCGAATAAATAAGCGATCTCTCGAAAGTTAGTAAGTGCCATGCCTCGATTAGAGCTCATAATTAATTGATTCTTTTCGCCGAATAAAACTAAGCCGGCTATTGCCCTAATTCGACCAATATAACTTTTACCATTTTGGCGAGCTGCTAAAAGTAGCGAACTGGTACGAATGAAGGAATTATCTTCTCGCACCGATAACATGTCATTTAATACCCACTTCTGCCATTCTAAAGCTGGCGTTCCGATTGTTTCTGCTAGCTGAAATACTTCCGGCGCACGGCTTTTAGTGTTAAGTGGCTTGGAATGTAATCGTGGTTCCACAGCCCCCAGAAGGGCCTTTTTAGACTTGCTCATTTATGGGATCAACTTTGACTAGGCTGGCCTAAAGCCGGACCAGCATGGACCGTACTGGTCGTAATCGGCATTGGGGAGATACAGTCTCG
>JAUMHO010011252.1:0-10714 GCA_032360965.1 Ulva armoricana | reverse complement strand
TTTTGAGACGTTTCTGGTGAAATCGCAGGCAGCGGCGCCAACACAGAGTATTCCGTCAAACAAGAGCTACCATGCCTGTCTGAAATCGTCATTTGTTGTCCTGAAACCCTTGATTTTGTCAAATTATGTCTTGCACAATTGCCGCGGCGGTGGTCGGTGGATGCGTTTTAAGACGTTTCTGGTGAAATCAAATGCAACGGCGCCAACACAGGGTATACCGCCAAGGAAGAGCTACCATGCCTCTCTGAAAGTTCATGCAGTGGTCCTTAAACTCCTGATTTTTTTCATATGTGTGTCTGGCAGAATTCCAGCGGCGGTGGTCAGTGGATGCATTTTGAGACGTTTCTGGTGAAATCGCATGCAGCGGCGCCAACACAGAGTATACCGCCAAATAAGAGCTACAGTGCCTCTCTGAAAGTTAATGCGGTGGTCCTTAAACTCTTGATTTTGTCATATGTGTGTCTGGCAAAATTCCAGCGGCGGTGGTCGGTGGATGCATTTTGAGAAGTTTTCTGGTGAAGTCACATGCAGCGATGCCAACACAGACTATCCAGCCAGACAATAGATACCATGCTTCTCTGAAATCGCATTTGTGGTCCTGAAACGCTTGATTTTGTCATAAGTATGTCTGACACCATTGCAGCGGCGGTGGTCGGTGGATGCATTTAGAGACGTTTCTGGTGAAATCACATGCAGCGATGCCAACACAGACTATCCAGCCAGACAATAGCTACCATGCTTCTCTGAAATCGCATGCGTGGTCCTGAAACCCTTGATTTTGTCATAAGTATGTCTGACACCATTGCAGCGGCGGTGGTCGGTGGATGCATTTGGAGTCTTTTATGGTGAAGTCAAATGCAGCGGTTCCAACACAGAGTATACCGCCGAACAAGAGCTACCATGCCTCTCTCAAATCGTCATTTGTGGTCCTAAAACCCATAATTTAGTCAAATTATGTCTGGCACAATTGCAGCGGCGGTGGTCGGTGGATGCATCTTGATACATTTCTGGTGAAATCACATGCAGGGGCGCCGTAATGTTTGCATTTACCTCCATTGCTATGATGTGTTGGACTTGGAGTGAGATGATTGTTGTGCTTGTGTCATGATGTGCGTGTTTGTTTGTTGCGTGCCGGCTTGTGAGTTACACTCTATGCATCGTTCCTTGGATATTTCGGGCATCTGCTTTAGTGTCCGTGCAACACCAGATTAGCAGGACATTCTGTTTTTCTCGACTGTTACCTGCTCTTCAAAACTGCTCTGCATGTTCAAGAAAACCACTACATGTCCAGCTTGACGTGAATTGGGACGCAGCACACAGTGTGTGCCACACACTGATTGATGCAATGGTCATACATCACAACACAACGATACGGAATACTCCAGCAATCCGGGCCACGTTGCATTGCATAACTCATAATGTCCCAACAAATATTGGAACATGTCAGGCCAGATCTCTTAGGAAGTGTGCGAATTGCATGGGCTGGCATGGCGTATTGACGTACAGCTGTCTTTCGTAGGGGTCCCGAGGGAACATGAGGCACTGCGAGCCGCTGACTTGTTATTTAAGCGGCAGGATAAAGGAGACAGGGCGTTTTCCAGAACATTTGCAGCGCAACAGTTGTTCCCTGGCATGGGCAAACCAGACATAGATTGCTTGGCGAGGAGTCGAGCAAGCATGTGCAAGAGGTATTACAGCGCGGTATACGATGGACAGTGTGCGGCAGTAGACGGCCTAGGACAGCGCTGGGACCAGTGGCCGAGGCGGGCACCGGGAGAAGGAAAGGCGCTATGCTGGGTTTTCCCACCGGTAGCAATGAGCGCTGAGGTATTGCTGAAAATGGAGTGGGAACGGGCGGAAGCGATAGTAGTGCTTGCACATGCATAAGTGTCAGAAATTTTGTTGAGGCTGCCGATATCCGCCGAGGTTGAGATAACAGGACCGCATTGGGCGATGGTAAGGCCAACTAACAGCGTACCAACACAGACGGCAGCAGGGGGGTGGCAGATGCCGCTAAAGGCGGTGCGAGTGCACTGCCAACTTTAAGGTCGGTCTCGGAGCAGGACAACATGCCATGCGAGCAGAGCCCATGCAAACTCACAGCGCGGAGTTACAAACACCCACACAGTTGGCGGCCGCCGACGTCGCTCAATCTCCCTACAATCAGACCCACTGGCAACAGGAAACGCCTTCCCCACTGGCAACTGGAAACACCTAGGCTCCTAGCCAGCAGCCTAGAGTTGTACTGTAACTCAACTCCCACATCCGATCCTTGGGTCATGTTATGTCCCGGGTCTCCACTGCTTGTTCCTCTTTGGGTTGTCATGGCTCAGCGGCCATTCTCGCTCTTCAGGTTGCATGCGAGGCCGCAGGGCCTGCCCACTCTGGTCCTTCGCCCATACTGGAATCCGATAGCGCTGACGAGGCTGTCCTTCCTTCTGCTCCCGCACCTTCGGGTTCCGTCTTCTCGGTACCTACCAGTGCTCCCGGGGGTGGTGTGCGGGTGCGATATTGTCTGAACAGATGGTGGCTGCAAGCTATACGGTTAACACGATGACGACAGGTGCCTCCCGCACCATCAACAGCAATTGCAACGAAAAAGCATCCTGAACCACCCACACCACAGCTAGCTTGAATTTGAGCAGGAGAACAGCATCTCCTCCACAACCCTCGCCTCTACATCATCTTGAACTTCAAATGACGAGGTGTCTTCCTGCTCACCACATCCCTCCTCATCAACTTGGTCTTCAAACGATGGCACTTTTTCCGCCTCATCGATGTCACTCATGTCCTCCTCGTGATCAGACGTATGCATCGACATCAGGTCTTGCCACTCGCACATCGACGCCAGGTCTTCCTCTCCACCAGCACCATGCGCCCGCTTGTAGATATCCTTCAGGTCAGGACTAGGCTCCTCATACTCTCTGACCCACACCGGCTTCCGGACCACACACTCCCCCCCCCGAGCCCGCCTCAGCTCGTGCCTCATCAGCCCTTCGACCGCGTCATTCCCCGTAGCTACCTCCACAAACTGCAGCCCCGGCATCCTCGCCAGCTGTGCGACCACAAAGCCAATGGAATGGTCAAGTGGACGGCTCCACGACAACGCAACCAGCCGCATCTGCTGCAGCTCACGCAGCGCGCCCAGCACGTGCAGCGTGTCTCCGTGCAGCAGCGGCAGCCCCCGCACATCAATCTCCCGCAAGCTCCCCAGGCGCCTCAGCTGCCCCCCAAGCGCATCCACCTCCAGCCAAGTGAGCCACAAAAGCACATCCCCCGCGATGCCCAGTCGTTGCACGCCCACCCCCGGCCCCTCCTCCAGCAAGCACACCGCCTCCACAACCGCCTGAAGGCCCCTCCAGGCCGCATGGTTCCTCCCCACCTCCAGCCTCGTCAACCCCAGCATCCGAGGCAGCACACGCGCCAGCCGCCGCATCCCTTTGTCCCCCAGCATGTTCCCCTCTACATTCAAACTCACCAGCGCCGTCATACTTGCCAGCAGTCGCGCCAGGTCCTTGGTATCATGCGAATTCATCCGGTTCCGTTCGAAATTCAGCGCCGTCACGCGCCCCAGCACCGCCTCTCTCTCGGGCTGCATGCTTGCTACCAGCACCTCCAGCGGCATCTTCCCGTTTTGCCCGAGGTCCATGTTACGCAGGTCTGGCAGCCCCGGCTGACTACACAGCCTGGAAACTATGTGCGCGCCATAGCAAGTGTTCGCGGCACACACCTCGCGGAGCTCCGCAGCATGCCGCAGCGCATCAGCCAGCACGCGTGCCGCATAGAAATTAATCGCATTGTCTCGCAGGGATACCCGCGTCAGCGCCGTCAACCGCACGAGGTTCGCGACCGTGAGCTTGTAACCGGGACCTGGGCGCTCGATGTACTTGGTCTTGAAGCAACGCTGCAGGGTAAGCTCCCGCAGCCACGGCAGCCCACAGACCCCGCCGAGCAGCTGCCCAAACTGCAGCGCATCCAGATCCACGGGAGCTTTCGCGTGCATGTGCAGCTGGTCCAGTGCCGGCAGCGCAGGCAGCGCAGCCATGAGGTCGACGATGCTGAGATGCTCGACGCTCTCGATGTGCAGGTGCAGAGCACGCAGTGTCCGGAGCTGCACCAGCGCAGTGCACCACAGAAGCGGATCATCGGTCGGCCGCTCCAGCATCAGCCGTGTCAGGGTTTCGTCCGCAGATGGCTCGATGTCATGGGTCACCTGCCACGCAGCTCCCACAGGCCCTGATACATTGGAAAGGCCTCCGTCGGCACCTATACAACGATAACCTTTCCCTTCTGGCACCAGTTCATCATTCAATGCGATGGGGACTAGTACGTAAACCATGACAAGTCCACTGACCCGAATTCTCCCAGCTGATCCCGATTGGTGGTGCTGCTTGGAGGCAGGGACTGGCATACAACCAGGCAGTGTGGGCAAACAGCACGGTTCTACATGACAATCACGTACACTGTGGGGTGTGACTGTTGCACTTGTTGAGGAATAGACCGCCTTACTGTCAGTGTCGGTACGTTTCCATTTCATAGTGAATACGGTCTGGCTGAAATACACGTCTGGCATATGCTGTATTTCTATAATACTGTCTGGTTTTGGACGAGGCGGGCGAGGGAGCTGGCAGATCAGGGCAACGCGGACGCGGCAGCTGACTTGTCCCCGAGGGACCGCTTGCCAATGTAAACATCGACCTGCTACATCTGAGCTTGCTACACCACCCAACTCAGCACTGGCACTGTCCCTAGACGCCTCGACATCCGACACAGGCATGCCACGGTACATCTGCTCATGTAGGGCAGTGTTGCTGCTGCCCTCAAGCTTCTCTACCACCCGAGCCTTCTGAAGCACATACACTGATGTCTATAAGCTGGGTACAATGCCTTCTCAGCTCATGCGGGGGTCAGGCTGTTCCGATTTTCAGCACAAGGATGCAGGGGCACATGTGGCGGCTGAGACCGAGAGGTGATGCCTCGAGGGCCCTCTGATGCTTCTAGGAATACACGTACTAGTTGTGTGTCGTACTAGTTGTGTGTTGTTCGCCACGAGGCCGTAGCGAGGCTGCAGGGTTCCAACATGGGGTCGTATTCTTCGGAGAATACGCGCATCTGGCTCACACTGCTCGCTGTGGACACTGAACACTCAGATAGGCTGCTCAACAACACAGGTAGTAGACGCCCTGTGTGCGAGTGCTGCGCACGGGGATCGTACCACCAGGCGCGGTAGCGTGCGCGGTCGCCGGCGAGCGCAGCCGTCTCTGCAGCACCGGCACCGGGGAGAGTTGAAGGCAACGTGGGAGGGCCTCCGGGCCAGCCGCAGCTGCACCTGGCACGCGTGTCCACACCGCAGCCGGCCGACCCTCCGCGAACACGGCCGCAGCAGCGAGCACATGCATGGTGACGGAGTCGGCTGAGGTCGTGGAGGGGGGGGGCAACCTGGGGAGTGTGAGAGTGCGGAGGACGGAGAGGCAGGGGAAGCGCGCTCGCAGCACAGTTGGGTGGCAGCGGGGTGGCATCAGCAGCAGCAGGTGGAGCAGCGTGTCAACCTGGGCGTGCTCCAGCTCAGTGGGAGTGGGCCTGGATGTTTCGGGCACTGCGGGGACTTGGGTGAGGATGTTGAGGAAGGTGTGGGTCGGCAGAGTAGTTGCAATCTGCACCACATCGCAAAGACTCGGACCAACTCGATCGTGATGTCAGCCAGACAGGAGCAGACGCACGTGGCAGAACCACATCGACAGGCTCTAATAATGTCACAAGGCGGGTAGTGCTGCAATGGGCAGGCTCTGATGGCCCGGCTTGCCCGAGGTTGGGCAAACGGGTCAATACAGTCGGGGGGCAGGGTGACCGGGACCGGTCGCTCTGCCTACATGTGCTGTGCGGTGCAGATGGCTGACGGGCATCACCAGATGGTACTAGGCACTGTTGTTGCTGTGGCCACGGGGGCATTGCGTTTGCCTGCCGAGTCTCTAAACAATGCCACCCACGTGCAAACTGGGAACCCCGTCATTGAAGATGCATGATGAACTCAATGTGTACGGAAGGCCTGGCGACCGCTGCCGGCACCGGCGTGGCGCGAAGACGGGCGTTCAGCGGGCCTGCACTGAACGGTCACACGCTGCCGTGAATGGGGGCCATGCGTGTCACGAGGATGTGTCGGGCAGAGCAGATGCGGGTGGAGCGGCGGGTGGAGCGGCGGAGGGGCGCACCTCGTGGGCCTGTGCTTGCTGCGCTGCTGTCGGCTCGTACCAAACCCGGTCGGCAAACGGCGAAGAGCAGCCTGCAACACAGCGCACCGCCCTGCTGACCGGGACCGGCTCTCGGAAGATGGCGCTGCGGCTGACGGCTGCAGTGACGCAGAGCTCCCCTGTTTTGTCCTTGAGGACGTCTGCAGCCTGGACACCAGAATTGGACGTTCGTGCTATAGGTGGTTACAAAAGAGTACAAGGGAAGGGAAGCTACGTGCTGTAACTTCTAGGTGACGCCCGTGGATGCCCTGGGGAGTGTGCCGGACGGACCGAAGCCCGCGGCGGGTGTACTGCTGCTGCGGCGTGTCGGCAAATGTGCAGGTGCCGCTCAAGAATGCAACGTGCGGTTCCGGAGAAGCTGTGACACTAAGGCAGAGGGCACGGCTGCGCACGCCGCTCACGCCATGCATGCAGCCGCGGAACCCAGTCTGCCCACTATGGCACAAACGGCTACCGGGTGCATGTGAGCCCTGGGAGCATGCATGGACGCGTACGGACGCACACAGGTAGCTGGTGAAGTGGCCGTCAACGCCCCACCTGCGGAAGCGCACGAAAGAGAGAGCAAGCTGCCTTGTGGTGGGCAGTCGTAGAGACAGGCGCACGTCACTGTCAACAGCTTTCTGCCATGGAGCAGTGTTGGACGGCGCAGCTGAGTATCCAGGGGCAGGACACAGGCCCTACAGGGACACTGCCTCAATCAAGTATCCCGGCTGCCCGGCATTGGCATGGACGTGTGCTGCAGCCATGTACCAGAAGAGTTTCGTCGGGGTCGGTTACCAGTCACTTGGTAGACCGCCCGCTAGACCTAGAATCTGTCCAGGGTCTGGAAAGGACGCACCAGTAAGGCCTGACAACACGCTCGCACCCACGCGATGCCAACTTTGCCATGCCATGAGGCACCGGGGCCCCGATTGGGTTGGCGCATGGCCAGCCATGTCGCAAATTGATCTGGGGACAGCGGCACGGCCCAGCGCCTCTGAGACGTGTTGCGGCAGATTCCTCTCAAGACGGAGCTGGCCTTGATCGTGGCTTCAGGGATCGCCGTGCCTTTGAAGAGGAGTTTCTTGCATCTAACGTCTCCACGTGCACGGTAGAACTTGAGTGTAAGGCTTGTACTGGCCGAGTCAATCGGCGCCGCCACACCGGCGCCCACGGTCCCGGCTTCCGGCCTGAGCACACACAGCCTGTGTGAGAGTATCAAAGTGGGTTGGATGATAAAGGAAAGGCATATGCGGTCCAACGAATCTCATCAAAACAGATTGCCCCATGGGCTGCAGCTCGACAACGCAACACTGAGTGTATACCGCATCTGGCCAGCTGCATGGCCGCACAGCCCTGCACCCTCAAGCCCCCAGAGCTGGCAGATTATGCCGATGAACTACACGTGCGTGGTGCCCGGAACCACCACAAGCCAAGGGGGTAAACCACACGGAACCCCCGTCAGACAACCGTAGGCAACACAGAGGGCCTCCCCCTGTGCCGAGCGACGTGGTCGTGCGCGAATGTGTTCGAAATCCAGACGCGGAATCGAGCCCAAGACCTTCCGCGGTCAGCAGGAATCACGTCCTCCGACCACTGGATCGCAGGCGATGTGTCAGAGGAAAGCTGGTAATCGGCCCACAGTGTCTGAGATGGTCATTCCACTCCAATGAAGCGTGCAGCACTGAGCCATGGATTGCATATCAGAAGAGTTCCCCCTAACTTTCCAGTGGATCTGTGGGAGTGCTGGCAGGACAGACCGCGATAGGACTGCTTCCATGGCAATCCAGGGGAACCACTACTCCAGGCGTTTGCAATTGGCAAGTGAGGTTGAGGCTGGAATGCTCACGAGCCAGTTCTGCTGCCGCATCACATGCATGGCCGGGGCCCGGCTCGTTGCTGCACCTGCGCGTGATCGGAAAAGAAACAACTGAAAAACATGGACGCTTGCTTGCGTCAGCTGCGCCTTCAACGCGCTTGCAATACCATGCAGCGTCGTCGACCACAGATCATTGAAGCAGCCACATGTTTCGCGTGAAGCAGCTCAAGTTCACGATACGGGTGAACCTGTTGCGGGCTGTTTGGCTGAACATCAAGGCATCAGTCCCAACATCACACCCCGCCATTCCATGTCAACACCGCTCCGACTGCCCGAGAATAGTCTGCCGCGCAGCACGAGAGCCTGACTTATTGCTTGATGCATGTAAATGTAAATGTAAATGTGACACTTACTCGCCATATCCTACAAGGACTTTGACATCTCCGGATAACCGGGACCACGGGCCAATGTATGTATTTGTGTACAGCATTCAGGGCAGCGGGGGGTTTTGGGTGTGACGCCTGGGCTGTTTTAGCTTCTGTGATTGTTCTGTAGCTTTGCGCGTGTTACCTTGTGCGTTTACCTCTCGGCGATGCCAGGCTGTTGCGTAAATCTCCATATAACACGAGCCTCGGTGCAGTACTCCATACACCGCTGGTGCCTTGCCCAGATTGCACCCAGCAGCGGACGGCATGGCTACGCTATCCCGAGGTGCAAGTGGGAAGCACCTGTGGCAGTTGCGGCCGTGTGCCGTCTCGATTGGGCTGGCTCCGCCACCGCACCCGCTGGGACCGGCCACCTGTGCATCACGCTGTGCCGCGCTGCCCGCTGTGCCGCCTGCTGGGCCACGCGCTGCAGGAGGTGGTCTGGAAGCAGCCAGTAAGCTGGTAGCGATCTGCTGCTGGTTCGGGCTTGTCGCGGCGATGGCGCGACACGGAGCCTCACTTGGAGTCTCACGGGGCCGCTTGCCGCGGTGGCCGGCGACGCCTGGATGGGCAGCAGTGCCGGCACGATGCGCGCTGTCTTGAGTGCGGCTGTCGGCGCCAGGTGTGGCCTGGGGAACCAATGCCTGTGGGGTGTTTGCAGTGTCGATGACGACACAGTCGTCGGAGTCTGTGTCTGTGACATCTATCACAGTGCCCCCGCCCCTATGTCGAGGCACAATGGCCTGATGCGCCGGTCCGGTGGACTGATATGTCATGGCTGTGGTTGTTTGGGTCGTGCGTCTGCTGGGACCTGCAATGCAGCCCATGGTCAGTGGCATGCGACGGTGGACTTTCACGCAAATGGAGTGGTTCTTCCGGTTGCAGTTCAGCCACTGGTGCGGTGATCGCGGCGGTCATTGCCCAGCCTGTAAACGTCTTCCTTCCTCAGCGTTACTTCCTCAGCCCAAAGGTTGCTGTGGCATGTACAGAGATGTTGGCGTTTAACGGTCTGCGGAACGTTCAATGGTCTGCGGGACTGAGCCTCGAATAAGCGTCCGCTCATGTACGGGTCACAGATACACTTGTTATGGACGTCTACAAAGCCTACTCTGCAGGCAGAGGAACAATGCGATGCGGTGCTGTCCCTGCCAATGGATAGGGCATCGTTGGCAGCATGGGACTAGACGCGGACCTGCCTCGCATGTATCAACACAGTACACCGCCAACGTGCTCGTAGCCAATTTCTAATTTGGAAAGCAAGGAATGGATTGGGTCGTATGCTCTTCAGCACAGGCTGAAACGAAGGCCGTGAATGATTGCAATGAGGCATGATTGGATCGGCGCGGAAAATCAAAAGATGAAAAGATGCAGTAAGTCAGTACTCATTATCAGGGAGCTCTTTATGATTAAAGAACAACCTCTGCGCTGTGGTCGCGGCGACCAAAGCGAACGAAGCTAGCACTAGCGCTTGGACTAACTGCACGGCCAGTTATTCGCCGCGCATCTTACAGAATTGCACAGGTGCAGACCGTGAGAGGCGTACGGCTTGTCTTTATAGACGAGAAAGGGTACCATATATGCAGGCCTATATACAGCTAGCTAGCTATATGTCCATGTGGCCATGGCCTAGGCGATACCGATCCAGACGTATGATACTGTTTCGTAGATAATACCATCCTGCATCACATCCACGTGGAAGTGAACTTTATGGCCACTCCATGCTGAGCTGCGCGGAGTTGACCCGGCATTGTTCACACGCATTGCGCAAGCCTCGAGATATCATGTTATCAAGGTGTACACCTTGCGACCAGCGTGTCTGGATTCATTTCGACGAACGGATGCTGTATGCAACAAATCGCAACTGCTCAAACCAGCTGTCATGTAAATTTTGGGACAAAAGATCCTTTCATGTCTTTCTGAAGGGGCCACACTCCTTCCAGCGGCAGGTCAGGCTGGATCGGGATGGTCATGTTGTGCACCAGCTCGCCCGTGCTGTATGCATAGGGGGTCAGGCACTCCACCTCTAACCACGTTCACCCAGAGAGCGCGAAGAATCCTTTCCCAATGGACATATTGGGAAATAATATGGACATAACACGATGTATTGGACATCACTATGGCGTTCGTTTGAAATTTTCGGAAAAACAGGGCCTTTCGCCGAAATCGGGCCGGTTTCTTGGGCAAATTCGCAGTTTTGCCCAATCTGGGTCGGAACGATCCCAAAGACATCGCAAAGGCTCCAA
>JAUMHO010011241.1:0-10717 GCA_032360965.1 Ulva armoricana | reverse complement strand
TGATATAGCTAAGGCGGCTAAACATTTAAATAAAATTGCATTTGTTCATATCAAAGTTGATACAGGAATGCACAGATTAGGGGTCGCACCAGATAATTTAAAAAATCTTTTGAATGAAATTGCAGCACAAAAACAAATAAAATTACGGGGCATTTATAGCCATTTAGCAAAAGCTGGCGAAGCTGAATTTACTCAAAAACAAAAAGAAGTTTTTGACAAAACTTTGAATCAAATCAAAACCAGTTTTGGGAATTTGGATATTGAATTGATTCATCTGGCTTCCAGCGAAGCAACAAAATTATTTCCTGAAACCCATTACGATATGGTAAGAGTTGGCTTATATCTCTATGGCTTAGAACCTACATCTATATCAAAAGTTCTACATCCGGCTTTATCGGTTCGTGGTCGGATAAATCATATTCAAAATATAGAAGCTGGACAATCACTCGGATATGGACTTACTTGGACAGCCGCGCGCCCTAGCCGCATCGCCTCCATTCCTATTGGTTATGCTGATGGAATAGATCGCAAATTATCCAATAATATGTCAGCTTTATTGCATGGAAATATAATAAAACAAGTTGGAATAATTAGTATGGATCAAATGCTTTTGGATATTACAGATGTTCCTAATATTGAAGAAAGCGATATTATTACTTTAATTGGTTCAGATAATAACAATGAATCTGCACCCAAATTACATTTGGCTACTTGGGCACAAACACTTAATACTATTACATATGAATTAGCTTGCCGGTTGAAAGCACGCATGCCTAGAGTATACACTCGTCAATCAAAATACTGATATATCGGGGACAGTCTAGTTTTGAAAAATATTGGTGTATTTTGTGGAACTTTCAATCCCATTCATTGGGGTCATTTGTTAATGGCCGAATTAGCAGTGGAACAGTTCCAATTAGAAAAAGTTTTATTTATTACTAGTGCTTCACCACCTCATCGCTCTGATGATCTTTTAGAAGCAGAAGAAAGACATAAATTAGTAGAAGCAGCTATTGCTAGTAATGCTCATTTTGAAGCTAGCCGTATTGAGCTTGATCGCTCAGGACCTTCTTACACAACAGACACTGTAAAGTTTTTGCATAAACAATATGGCGAAAATACCAAATTACATTTGATTGTTGGAGAAGATAATTTAGAATATTTGCCTGAATGGCATGAAGCAAATGTTCTTTTCAAACTTTGCAATATTCTAATTGCTCCTAGGACTTGTGAAAACAACAATAATCATTGCAGTCCCCAAAAAGCAAAAATAGAATTACCGCCAGAAGCAACGATAGAGCAAATTAATTTTCATGAATTGCCAGTGTCAAGCACTCTTATTAGACAGCGGCTTCGTAATAATCAGTCGGTATTATATTTAGTACCACCAAAAGTTAATGATTTATTGATAAAAAACAAATATTATTTAAAATGAGAGCAGCAAAATACGACGGAATACCAAGTAATTTAACAATTGGTTTTGTTAAAGAATGGGTTCGTCCGCGCATTTCAGACAAACGTTTTAAACATATAGAAGGCGTCGTGAAAGTTGCTGTTGATTTAGCAGCAAGAGTAGGAGTCGACTCATATAAAGCAGAATTATCTGCTTGGTTGCATGATGCCTGCAAAGAAATAAAACCAGCTGATCTTGTAGAAGCAGCTAAAGCTATGAATGTACCCATGACTGAAATTGAAATGCAACAAGGACGCTTATTGCATGGACCAGTAGCAGCAGCGGTAGCAAAAAAAGAATTGAATATTACTGATGAAGCAGTATTAAAAGCCATTGCTGAGCACACTCTAGGAGCCATTCCAATGAGCGAATTGTCTAAAGTAGTATATTTGGCTGATTGCTTAGAAGAAAGTCGCCCTACGGAGTACACTGCCCCTATTTGGAAAGCATTAGATGTTGATGGTTCATTAAATCTCAATGCTGCCATTGTTAAAGCTTGTGAGCTTGGCATTGAACATTTAGTTGAATCAGGCAAAACCATTCATCCCAGAACCGTTGAAGTTAAAGATTACTATACTCGTCTAAAAAAATAGATTTAATATTCTGCATTTCCTACTGCATAATTACACATTGTTATAGCCATAATCCGCATTCCTATAGCTATAGTCTTGCGCCCGTATAAAATTCATTTGGAAAAAATCTCCTATGGCAAAACCGCCCGATATGCCAGATTCTATTGATAGAAATGACAATGCCGATACCAATGTGCCAGATTGGACCGATGTCATAAGTGAAACGTATGGTGAAAAAGAAGACGAAATACTAGCATTGTGCCTGGCATGCCTATTGAAATTAGCAAACCCGATCTTAGAGCCCGTGGCTTCACAGTACAAAGAGATCAGTCTGGGAACATCATTCAATGCGCAGGCGATTATTCTCGTCATAATAAATTATGACGAGAATAATCGACCTACCCAAATCACATTGAAAGATCGAAACAATCAACCGAATACTAGAAATACTTTATCACGATGAGCATGGCATGGAAAATTGAAGTGGAAAATGCAAATGGACAAAAAGAAGCATTTACTATCATTTACGATCAAAGAGTTAAAAGCCCACACGGTCAAGGTATTGCAGCAATCTTACACAGCTACACTAGTGACAATAAGACTGTGACAGAAAAAAGAAGATGGGACAATGATGACCGCTCAGAAACACCTTGGAATTATTTACAGTCTGCCACCCAACATTTGCATCCTTATCATCGAATCGCAGGACTGCCTGAGCCAGGAATTAACCTGACACAGAGAATTGCGGATCCGATTGGTATGCTAAGACACGATACCGTCAATGACGTGACTATTCGATTTATAAATGAACACCGCGATGCTAAAGGTCTTTTTTAATTGAATTCGTCTTGTCCTGGAGCAGCACTACCGCCGCCAGCAGAATCACGTTTGCTACCGAGTAGACGCAAATTATTGCCATGAATAATAGGTTTTACATGTTTGACACCGCTATCGTCAGTCCAGCGATTAAAGTCTAAGCGTCCTTCGACACCAATCAAACTTCCTTTGCGAACATATTCACCAGCCACTTCAGCTTGACGACCCCATAGTTCAATATCAAACCAATCAGTTTCTTTTTCTTTCGTGGGCCTGTTTACAGCCAAGCTAAATGTTGTCTTAACTCTGCCTGATTCAAAGTAACGCATTTCTGGGTCTCGTCCAGCACGACCAACCAACATTACAGAATTAACCATGGTTCCTCCCACGAATCATCACTTATGTATTACTCAATTATGGCGCAGATTGTTGATATATGAAAGGAAAAAGATCTAAACAATTAAAAACCGTGCTTTTTAGCCCATCTCAATAGCTTAGCGCTGTCTTCTATTTCCAGCTTTTGCGCAATTGCATAAAGAATATGTTCTAAATCATTTTCAGTAATTCCCATACGTTCAGCTGCTTTCGGCAAACCACCACGTCTAGTTATTTCTTTGAGAATATTTCGCTCTGGTGTAGTTAGATTTAAAAGATTGCGCGGCAAGGACGGTGAAATTATATTGCGTGAACCACGCGATACCATGAGAATTGCCATTTTGATTAAAGGCGGTTGATCACTTTTTGAAACATAAGCAGCAGCACCGATGTCGAGCAAGTCTTGAACTTCTGCAGCTTTGCCTTGGCTAGCATAAATAATTACTCTTACATTTTTTAGGGCAACTAATTTTTGGATCAAAGTTGGCGTGCTAATCAAACCTGGTAAATGCAAATCAAGCAAAACAATTTCTGGCAAAAGTTGCTGTGCAATTTTAAATGCCTCATCTGAAGTATCTGCTTCAGCAATAACTTGAATTACACCATCAGTAGTTAATTCTTTGACTGCCACTTCTCGGGTGGGAATATGATCGTCTACAACTAATAGGCGAATCATATTCTATTTGCTCCAGCCATAATCATTACAACTTCCTCTCCCTTGCCATTAGAGTACATTCTTCATTGCTTTAATGGTTAAAAAAAATCATTTCAATATACATATATGGATATAATTGGCGAATTCCATATTTTATTTAACTTAGGGGAAAAAATCACGATGAAAAAATCAATAGCATTATCTATTGTCAGCATTTTATGCGCTGCATCGGCATTAACATATTGCCAAGCAGCTCCAAGCGACAAATATGATCCAGCAACAATTAGTCAGAGCAAAGATTTGACCACTTCACCAAGTGGACTTAAATATTGTGATGAAGTAGTTGGCAAAGGTGCCGGTGCTCGTCCTGGGCAAACAGTAATTGTGCACTACACTGGCTGGTTGACCAATGGTTCTAAATTTGACAGCTCATTGGATCGCAATGAACCATTCAAATTTACCCTTGGACAAGGACAAGTAATTAAAGGTTGGGATGAAGGTGTTGCCAGTATGAAAGTTGGCGGAAAACGACACTTAGTTATTCCAGCTAAATTAGGGTATGGACCAGGCGGAATGCCACCAACCATTCCACCAAATTCAACCTTGGTATTTGATGTTCAGCTTCTAAGTATTCAATAGTATTTAGTTGTTTCAACAAAACCCCTTGTACCCATTGTAGCACAAGGGGTTTCGATTCTTTTTACTAGCGGCTAAAAAAGCTAAAGCTAATGAAATTGTTATGGATTTGCATCTTTATCGGAATATTTGTTCTAATATAAATGGAATGAGCGTTCTTGATATTAAAGAATGATTGTTCCATTAAGGAAGGAGGTTGGCATATGTTATTACAAGAGCTTTCTAGACCGCGTTTTTGGGATGCATTTTCCCAAGTGGAAAGATGGCAGTCTTATTTAAATAGGTTATTGGAGAGTCCTTCAACAACATTCGAATTCCCACCACTCAATGTCTGGTCTTCAGAAAATGGTGCCCAAATCACTTGTGAGATTCCAGGCATCAAACCGGAAGACATTGATATATCAGTGGCAAATGATACTTTGACAATAAAAGGTTCCCGTTCGGCAGAAATTCTTTCCGAAGAAGAAACATATCATCGCCAAGAACGCAGCTTTGGACAATTTGCCCGCACTATTCAATTACCTTTTAGTGTGGACGCCAACAAAGTAGATGCAAAAGTTACCAATGGTATTTTGCAATTAACTTTGCCGCGCTCTGAGCAAGATCAACCAAAGAAAATTACTGTTCAATCCCATTAATTGAAAGAGGTAGAAATTATGTCAAATGCAGTTTGCCAAGCAAACCAATTAGAAAAATGTGAGGTAGACACCTCTGGCGACAATGAGAACACTCGTCCTAGAAAAGTATTTGTACCAAGAACAGATATTTACGAAACAAAGGATGACATAGTAGTTCTAGCTGACATGCCTGGTGTTGATCAAAATTCAGTAGAGATTATGTTAGAGAAAAACACATTGTCTATAAAAGGACGAGTTGAACCACAAATCCCAGAAGGATATAGCCTTGCTTTGGCTGAATATGCCGTGGGTGACTATCAAAGATCTTTTACCTTATCCAATTTAGTGGACAGGGAAGGGATTCTAGCAACGGTCAAAAACGGAACACTGAAATTAGTCCTACCCAAACATCAACAAGCAAAAGCTAGCCGCATTGAGGTTAAAGCCGGATAAAGTTTTTTAGAGGAAGAGTGCCCAAACCGAGAAAACGCGTTATCAATTGATAGCGCGTTTTCTTTTTCTAGTACAATAGGCTGGTTGCAGGTAGGAAGGCCAGCCAAATGTCCCAGCCAAGTGAAAAATTATTATTGCTAGGCACAGGAAATGTGGCTTTGGCTGTAGCAAAGCAATGCCAAGGTACCAAAAAAATTATTGCCACAACTCGCAATCCCGAGAAAATATTTGCGCTGGCAAATTTAGGGATAGAACCAGTGGTTTTACCAGCCGAGCTAAATCAAGCAAATAAATTAGTGATAGCTCCAATAGCAAAAGAGATTATTGAGCCTTTAGCAAATGGCGCCCAAGTATTAGTATCTTTTCCTCCCGACGGCAGCTCTGACCAAGTCATTGCCAAAGCTTGCCAATCAGCTAAAACAATTGTCTATATTTCATCAACGGGAGTGTATGGTGACATCAAAGGTGAAGTAAACGAAAATACAGCTATTCCAAATAGAGAAGATCCAAGAATTAAAGCTGAAGAAATTTGGCTTATGCTCAGAGCTAATGTGCTTCGAGCGCCTGGGATTTATGGACCAAACACTGGATTGCACATACGTTTGAAATCTGGAGAATATAAAATTCCTGGCGATGGAAATAACTTTACTTCCAGAATACATATTGATGATTTAGCCAATATTATTCTTAAAATATTTGATGCTTCTTTGAAGAATAAAATCTATGTAGTTGGAGATTTATTGCCAACCACACAAAAAGAAGTAGTAGGTTGGCTTTGTGAAAAATTAGATATTCCCATGCCTAGTTCAATCCCATTCGAACAAGCACCTAAAAGATTACAAGGCAATCGCAAAGTAAATGCACAGCGCATACTTGACGACTTAAAAATTGACTTAAAGTATCCAACATACAAAGAAGGATTTTGGCAAGCAATTCAGTATGATGACGGCAAATGATAAATTGGAAAATCAATTTTAAACAATTATATTTCATCTTATCAGCCGGATTATTTTTATTCTGGCTCAAGCCAGCTTCGGCGCTTACACCAACTTATGTGGATGTACAAATTCCTACTGCCGACGGGAAATTTTTAGCAGCGGATGTATACTTACCTGCTCCCTCAGGGAAATTTCCAACAATATATGTTCATACCCCTTACAAAAAAGAAAACTTTGTTACTCCTCTGCCTTCTCGTCAGTTAGCCGTAGGATTGCTTGATCCTCAACACTACGCCTATGTAATAAGTGACTGGCGAGGATTTTATGGATCGACTAAAGCTGCCATCGGCGTAAAAAAAATGAGCGTTGGCAAGGATGGTTATGATGTAGTGGAGTGGATAGCTAAACAAAAGTGGAGCAATGGCAAAATCGGACTATGGGGGCATTCCGCTCCTGGCGAAGCCACCTATAGAATTGCTGCCGAACAGCCTCCTCATCTTACTTGCCTCATACCCTCTTCTGCACGAGTAGGAAGCAGTTACGATCAGTTTTATACAAATGGTGCTCCAAAAGAATATTACATAAACACATTGATGTTTCTAGGGTTCAATAAAACCGGCGGTATTGATCGCGCCCTTCAACATCCTTTAAATAATTGGTTATGGCATTTTGCCGAGATGACTACCAATCCGGATAAAATTGACATTCCGCTTTTAGCTATCACCGGTTGGTACGATGATGGTTGTGATTCTAAAATGAATTGTTTTTTCAAACTTAGAAAAGCAAACAAGGCTAATTACAATAATATGAAATTGATCATTGGACCGTGGGAACATTTAGCTTTTACAAAATCCATGCAAGGCTGTTTGAATATTCCGGAAGCAAAAGACTATTCATCAGAACAATCACTGCGCTTTTTTGATTATTATTTACGAGATCAAACAAATAATGGCTGGGATAAAGAAGCAACTATAAGATATTTCCAGATGGGTGATAATAAATGGATTGGTACAAATACCTGGCCGCCTTCAACCGCAATGGTAAATTATTATCTTCATTCAAATAAATTGGATAGAAATACTCCCAACGGCGAGAATCCGGACTCTTATTCTTACAATCCTAATGATCCTTACCCATCTGTTGGTGGTGCTTATTTAACTACTAATTTATTTAAGGCTACTGCTTTAGCAAAAACAAGTATTGATGCTGGACCACAAGATATACAAGGACTTATATCTCATCGAAACGATCAAGCAGTCTATACTTCAAACCCACTAGAAGAAGACTTAGTTGTTGCTGGCGATATTGCCCTGAAACTATATGTCTCTTCTGATTGCAATGATACAGATTTCGTTGCAAGAGTCACTGATGTTTATCCTGATGGACGATCTATTTTAATTACGGATGGAGTAAAACGGATGAGCCTTAATGACGCTTGTTCTTTTTCACGCCCTATCGAGCCTAGAAAAATTTATCCAATTACAATTCCCTGCTTACCTACTGCCCAAACATTTGAGAAAGGTCACAGACTGCAAATTGTAATTAGCTCGTCTAGTTATCCAGCTATTTCTGTAAATAAAAACATATGGCATTTGCCCTTGTTTCGGAAATTTGCTGGCGGACAATCAAGAGTAGCGACAAATACCGTCTACCACGACAGCGAACATCCATCGCAAATTGTTTTGCCTGTCATAGCTCATTGATTATCGCCGTTACCATTACCTTCTATGGAAGGACGCACACTGCTATCCGGTGGATTAAGCATGCCTGTAAACCACAAGAATGTAATGGTAATAATAAAAGCTATTACTATCATTGACAAAGCAAAAGGTGGTCCCCAGAACCATTGAAATGCTTTCAAATGGTGCAAGTCTTCTGCAAAAGTCATACCATAGACACCGGTAATAAATGTTGGTGGTACAAATATGGTAGTAATTATGGCCAATAAGCGCATAACGTCATTCATACGATTACTCAGACTGGATAAATAAACATCCAATAAATCACCGCTCAATTCCCTATAAGTTTCAATCAATTCCACTATTCTTATTGCATGATCAGAACAATCACGCAAATACATATCTATTTCATGAGGAAATATTTTGGTATTTTCTCGATAAAGAAAATTTATTAAGTCTCTTACCGGCCAAATTGCTTTTCTCATTACCAGCAAGTCACGTTTTACCAAATGAATGCGAGCAATAGTTGATTTATCAGGTCGACTAATAATTTCGTCTTCTAATACTTCTAAATTTTCTCCGTACTTTTCTAGAATGGGAAAATAACTATCAACAATGGCATCCAACATACAATAGGTTAAGTAACCAGAACCTAATTGTCTTATGCGTCCAACACCTTTGAAAATACGATCGGATATTGGCTTGAAAGAATCATCGAGCTTTTCTTGGAAAGAAACAACAAAATTATCTCCCACAAAGATACTAACTTGTTCGCTTTCAAATTTGTTAGATCCAGTCGCCATTTGAGTAACAATAAATAGTTGATCACTATATGGTTCAACTTTGGGTCGTTGATGCGCGTTTACTACATCTTCTAAAGCTAAAGGATGGATATGAAAAATTTCTCCCAGGCTACGGATAATATTTATATCGCCTAAGCCAATAACGGAGACCCATGTCACCGGCCATTTCCCTAAATAATCTTTGATCAGAGCAGTATCTTGAATGCAACATTCAACAAATTTTTCACTGTCATAAGCAACTAATTGAATAACAGGACGGGGTGCTTCTGGATCTTGAATTAAAGTACCTGGTGGCAAGCCAGCGGGCATTAGGCGATGAAATTTGGATCGCCAATGTTTTCGTCCTTTACGCGGTCTTCCTAACACACTGAATCTCCTAAGCCTCCTCATTTGTTTTGCCCAATAGAGGCGAAAATGCCACATTAGCGAGGCTAAATTTAGTCAAAACAGAAGTCAATAGCACATAAAGTCTAATTCTGCCCTTGAGAATATCTCTTCTTTAATATAAAGATAGCGGGCAGCGCAAAAAGAATCAGAATGATACTAAGCACGGAAGCAACCGGCATACCGAACCAATAGGCTACATTTAGCCTTATTAGCTCTATAAAAAATCGTCCTACTGAATAAAGAACAATATAAGTTAAAAATCCTACTCCTGGATATTTTTTCAATTTATCGGAGAGATAGAAAAACATCAAAAGAAAAATGGCAAAGTCCCAAATAGATTCATAGAAAAAAGTCGGATGAAAATATTCGGCATTTTGATATTCAGGCGGACGATTTTCAGCAGGAATAAAAACTTTAATAGGGAAATTTTCACTCACTGGATAACCAAAAGATTCGGAGTTGAAAAAATTGCCCCATCTAACAATAGCTTGGAATAAAGGTATAACAATGCCGCCAATATCACAACAAGTTAGAAACGGCAATTTGTTTATGCGACAAACCAATGCTCCCGCTAGCACAGAGCCCAGTATAGCTCCATGAATAGCTAGCCCTCCTTGCCACACTTGCCAAATTTCATCAGGGTGTTGAGAAAAATATGGCCAATCTAAAGATACATAGAAAAGTCTTCCACCTAGATAACCCACAATAAATGAAAATATGATGCAATAGATTACAGTACTTACTTTTACTTTGATCTTCCAATCAAATACCTTATATATAGTAAGGATTGTACATACAATAAAAGCTATCACAAAAAACAATCCATACCAGTGTATTAGAGAAGATCCAATATAAAAGGCTATTGCTCCGGGAGACTGGAATATCATTGTGAACTTTCCGATTTTTCGTTTTGAGAAATTAGTTTAAGAAGCCCGGTACGAATTGTTTCCCAATCACGAGGATTGAGTGGACTCAAAAACTTATTTTGCTCTTTAGTGACTATGCGCTTAGCCCTAGACAAAACTTTATTACCTTTTGGAGTAAGTAAAAGACGATAGCTTCGTCTATCTGATACATTTTTTTCTCGGACCACTAATCCTCTTTCTTCCAATTGATCAACAATTCCAACCATGGTTGTACGATCAATGCCGTATTTTTCGCCAAGATCTCCTTGTGACATGGAGACACTCAAAGAAATAAGCCTGAGACATCCATATTCATATAAAGAAAGTCCTAGTGGTTGCAACACATTAGTTAAGCGGCTGCGATAAAGTCTAAAAGACTGTGACAATAAATAGCCGATGCTATTCGACAAAGTTTCAGCAAGATTATC
>JAUMHO010011230.1:0-10725 GCA_032360965.1 Ulva armoricana | reverse complement strand
GTATGATCGTAGGCATGATTGACCGAAGTGTGTAGTGATATAAGCTGAGGTCGATATGCTGTAATCACTCTTTCTGAATAAGATTGCATTCCATCTCGAGTCTGACAACTGTACGTGGTAGAAGTATACCGACAACCCAGTCAGGTATGACCGTGCAGTAACCCCTGCCTGTCCGGTAGATCCAGTTCCGGTCCAGCCTATGGCAACTCACGTTTGTGTGTGTGTCATGTGTTCGATGAAGTTGTTGCTGAAGGTGCACGTTCACGTGCACAAGTGCAGGCAGCGAAAGCTCAGAACTCTGCCAAGGCCGGCAACGATTCATTTCGCAGCCAAATTGAACACACTCGAATAACATGCATGTAAGTATGAGTCCTAAATGTTTCTTGTCCCAAAATATTCATATTTTTTGCTTGCATCCGTGGCGGAGCTCTGAGTCTCGCATGCATGGCACACCCAAGCTCGCAGCAATTTGTTCGGACGCAAGAACAAACGCACGAGGCTTGCACTTTGCGCAAGTACGTCATGATGTCAATTATGCACATCTTCGTGTATTCTTTTCGCTATGCTACATGCATTCCTTTGATTAGGGGCTGCGACGCTCGTGCTTGTGCTCGCCTCGACTCCGTGTGGCTCCCGAACTGATCTTAACCCCAAACAGACAACGCAAGTATTGTATGGACCAGTATTGTATACTTCCTACCGCGCAATATCACTGGTTTTCGTTTGCATCCGTGACGGAGCTCCGCCCCCACATACAACAGCCACAGTTGCAGGCCCACGCGCGATGCCATTTGATGCTTTCGCATGACCGAAGGTGCTCGTACGCTCCTCTGCTGAACACATCGAGTGTAAAAAGCAACTTGTCTGGGTTTTTTGCTGGCTTAGGTGTTGAGCAGCTTGACCTCTGAGTTGCACCCTCTGCAACTCTGCCTGTCAGCCGCTTAGCATCTCTGCCCCTCTACATATGTGGTTTGAAACCTTTTCACCGGTGTGTCTCTTCAGAGTTTTCGTTCTCTACATTTCTTGCCTTCTACCTCTTCCACACACACCTCCTCTTTAGCTCTTTTACACCCCACCTCTCTAACTATCTACCCATCTACGTATGGCTAGCTGTCTTCCAGCCCCCCTGCCCCCCTGCCCCCCTGCCCCCCTGCCCCCCTGCCCCCCTGCCCCCCGTTGCGCCCTGCCCCTCTGCCTCTCTGCCTCTCCACATCCGTGCCACGCTGCCCCTCGCCTCTCTGCCGCTGAGCATCTCTGCCCCTCCGCCTATTGCATCTATGCCTCTCTGCTGTACATCCTCTGCCGCTCTGCCTCGCTGCCGCTCTGCCTCGCTGCCACTCTGCCACTAGTCCTCTCTGCCTCACCACTTTCCTGCCACCCCGACCCCCCCCTCCCCGCCACCCCGCCTCACTGTCTCCCAGCCTCCCCGCCTCCCTGCTCCCCCGCCTCCCCGGCGACCTGTCTCTCGGCCACTCAAGCCAACCGGTCCTCCAGCCGAACATCCCTCCAGCGTTCCAACCTTCCAAAACCCCCACCGTCGAGCCCCCGTGTCCTATGGAGCACCCGGAACCAGCCGGGGGGCCCGCCATTTATGGCCATCTTTGCCCCCCGGCACTTACGAGTGCAGCACGTGTCGCTGACGTGTCGATCTCTGACGTGTCACCCCTTATGGTGCAGTACGGAGGCCGCGTGCAACCGCGTGTCGTGTCCCAGCGCGTCCCGCCGCCCTGCAACCACCGGCTGCCGTGGAAAATCCGGCAGGGATGGATGCCTTCACACGACGGCGATCACTCCTCGAGCAATCTAAATCTGATTGAGGGCTGCCTCAGCGCTTTCGGTGGTCCGCGAGGTGCATATGTGAGCAAAGCGATAACTGCGAGCTCTGCCTTGGGGCTAGAACGACCCATATGGCAGCCGAATTTAGCACACAAAAATCGCAGACCTCTATATAATGATATGTTGCACTGTTTACCGCAAAATATCCGCAGTTCTCTCTTGCCTCCGTGGCGGAACACTAACACTCGCATGCATGTCATAGCAAGACTCCGCAAACCAATGTTCCCGTTCGAGTTGACCTACTGATCTTCCGTTTCAACTACAAGTACAGCAACTATGTCATGGAATGGACTTCTTAACATACTGAAGCATTGCTGGAGGCTGCTTGCGTTTTAACTTGGTTTAGAGCTTGTTGTGCTCTGCCTACGGCCGATTAGTGTGGCAGCTAAAATCCATCAAAGTCGAACACTCATAGGCATCTAATATATATAGAGAGTGCATTCGGGGGTTCGCGAAGTGCATATCAGCGGAAGGCGAGAGCTCAGAGCTCTGCAGATCTGTGGGCAGCCGCAGTGAGCGACGTCGGATCCTACGCCTTACAATTACAACATGTGACGCTCCCTGTCCCTCAAATTTGCGATGATAGCGGGAAGTCTGAGCGCTTGTTGCACGCCATCGATGTTCGGCAAGAGCAGACACCCCACGCTTCCGCATGGCACAGACAACACGTAATTTCATTTGCCGCACAGAATAGACTGCCACACACAATGCTTCGGCTATATGTTGGCATGCGGGCCCACGAGGGCGTCGTCAGACAGGCATGTGAACTGCCCTTGCCAGAGCTAGCGGGCACTCGATTCACTAAACTTTACCACGTCTTCAACGCTTGCCCTTCTACTTTTATCATGGAAGTGGGCAAACCTTTACATAGAATTTACTCATCTCCCCCACTTGTTCTGATCTTCAAATGTCCAGCCCTTCGGCTTTTCTGCTCTCCAGCCCTTCAACTCTCTTGTTCTCTACCTTTCGAGCCCTCCATCCCTCCCGGCAATAGCTACGTCAGTCTTTCACATCTCCACCTCTCCAGCTTTCTTTCTCCCCTGCTCCTAGCCTCCCCACATCTCTAGCATCCAGTCTCTCTAGCTGTTTACATTGCACCGAGGTCTTTAGCTACAGCGCTCTCTTCCTCGCTACCTATCTTCCTCTCCCCTCGACCTCTCTTGCTTGCTACCTGTCAACACCTCCAGCCCACTTTCTCCCCTGCTCCTCCACTCGACCTGTTCACACCTCCAGCCCAATGTTTCCCCTGTTCTCCGGCTCCGCTATTCTCAGGCTCTCCTGTTCTCCTGCTCTTATGCAGCCTACTTGTTGACAAAACTTTCACACCAAACTCTGTAGATTGAATCGAGTTGTTTCGGTATTCAAGTCTGCAGCTCTCTAGCTCTTCACCACCCCTGTTCTTTGCCTCTCCACCTCTTCACCTCTATGGCCATCCTGCTCACCACCCCCTTCCTTGCTCCCTAGATTTTGATCCCTCTCGCGCTCTACAGCACTTCATCCCTCGGTCCTCCACCTCCCCACCTTTCTAACTCTCCTGCTCTCTACCTCTCTTGCACTCAAGCTTCCTGTCTCTCTAGCTGCCTAGGTTAAACCGCAGTTTAGCTATAACAGCGCTCTACCTCTCTACCTCTCTTACTCGATGCTTCTCTTCCTCCCTACCTATCGACATCTCTGGCTCGCTGCTCCCCCGCTGCCGTGCTACTTCGCTCTCTTACTATCCCGCCGTCCTGATCTCCACCTCTCTACCTCTCTAACTCTCAGGCACTTCAGCACTCCGGCCCTCGGGACCCCCAGCCCCTCGGCCCTCCACCTCCGCAGTGCCTCGGCCATCTAGATACGCAGCCCCTCGGCCCCTCCAAGCCCCTCGACCATCCAGCCCTCCAGCCCCTTGGCCCACTGACACCCCAACCATCCACCGCATACAGAAACCGCTCGGGGGCCAGCCATTTATGGCCATCATTCCGCCGCTAGATTTGGTGGGACAGTCTGTGGTGCTGCCGGTTGCACCAAACTATACTTTTGAACAGTATCATGCATCTCTGCAAAACACGGATGCGGTTGATTATTCCTTAGCAGTCTCGCGCTTGTAAGGCGCTGATGGCTTGTCACGTCATCAGCTAGTGATGATGCGAACTATATTTACCTACGTGCTGTCCTTATCGAGGGCGTACATAGTATACTTGCGTTTTTTTTCAGACCCGCGGCTTGGTGTAGCTCTTGAACACGCACAGGCGTTGATTCAAGATCCAGAACTACCCGCTGGGGCAGACGACGTACATGTTGCCCCTGCGCTGGCCCCTAGCTTGAGTGTCAATCAGTTGTTGGAAAATATAGACAACTTGTCATAATGGCAGTGCCAACATGAATGGACTTCGAGCGATCAGCTTGTACGCAATTGCGTGTCCCCTGCGTGCCTAGCGTTCTACTCGTGGTTAGGCCCTGAACGTTCTAAACATGTTCTGATGTTGATGTACTTACTTTGTAATGACAAGCTCACATGGGTCACGGCCTGTATGGCGTCCCCGGGCCACTGTCCCAGTGAGGACGACACACTTGCAGCTGTCGAAAATCGGAAAGCGGCTTCAAGACTGGCTTCGTTCGAGCGGTTTCGACACAGCAGCCACAGGTGGAATTGACATACGTATGCTGCCGTGTAAGTGGGTGAGAGGGGGTCTCTCGTGGGTGCTGCGGGGTGTGTGCGTCGCATGAAGTGTTGTGCGGGCGCAAACCTTCGTACACCCATATCATCACATACATGCCCGTTCACTCGCACATACGCGCACATATCCCGAGGGCTGGCGACGCACCGCCAGGTCGAGGCAAAGCCCCACGATGCCCATACTGTCCCGCCGAGAGCAGCAGTGCATCAACATATTGTAAAATGTTCCTGCTCTGTCATTTTCAGGCTTCAAGGCGAACATATCAGGCGGTTGTGGGCAGACGGCTGCTCGCTCGTGCACGCAGCTACTCCCAGCGTGCACGCTGCTACACCAGTCTACACGCTGCTGAACCCAGCGTGCACGCCGGTACATTCAGGTGCACGCCGGTACACCCATGGCCACGCTGCTACACCATTGCGCTCGCTGCCACACCCACTGTCCTTCAGGATCACGGTTAGCTGTGCTACTTTTGCATATGCGTCATTATAGGTCAATGGGTGTACATGTGTTGGCAGCAGCTCAATTGCGGCAAGCATTGGGGAATGGTAGCTGCTTTTCATTTACACCTGCTACACCCATATACACCCACTCACACCCAGGTACACCAACTCGAAACCAGTGTTACAAACAGGTACACCCAGGTACAGCCCACTACAAGAACGACCGCTGGCCGCAAGGACCCCCGGATTCCTCGAAAATTCCTGGTTCGCGGGTAGATGCCAACTCATCGCTGCAAGCACAAGTAAACGCCGGACTTTGCCAAAAGTGTCACTATTATAGGCCTTATTGATTGCCGCACTCGGGCAAGGTACCGGTGTCCCATGCAGATCATCGTGACAGCGTGAAGTGTCCATTGTTGTGAGGTACCCTCACAGCCCCTCGGCTGATGCGCTTGTGCACAATCACAGACCCATGCATGGCTAGAACACCACTACGTGGCACGACATATATATAGTTAACTACGACCTCTCAGTATGATCAGGTTCACATTTACCAAGTACTTACGTCTACTCAATAGGAGTTCTAGTATGAACTCTCTTCCCGTACAAGTTCCCCAAGACGTCATTCGCAGCCCCTAGGACACTTCTAATTACTGGCAAACACGGCTTCGCCATAATACTCGCCTCAAAGTTATGCCCAACACCCACAAGATTGCATATGATCTATTTCATTATGCCGCTTTTGTGGCTTTGAAGGCGATTACGTCCCAACTGAGTTATCAGAGCACCGTCACAGTAGTGTACACAGCATGCTCACGCTCGTTTTACAGCCGTGCCAGCCACAAAGGCACACTTATACGCCTACGGGAATAATCAAGTGCTAGTTAATGCGACGGGGCGCAATCCCATCGCATCTTTCGGCGAGGCCAGCTACACAGGGAGGTCCAGGGTGGATAAATATATGCGCTTGCTGGGGGTTGTCAAACTCACGGTTGTGGGAGCTGACTTGGGGGTCTTCTATTCAGCACGTCCACAACTATTGCGTTTACACATCACTCTGTATTCTTGTATTGTTTACCAGTAGCTTGTTTTAATCGACAAGGCACTCCGTCTCGTGAATATATTTTACGCCCTGGGCTGATCTAGCCCAGGTACGTGTTTTAACTACAGCTGCACACTGATTCCTTGAGCTGTAGGCTCTTGACACCACCCCAACATGGGCACGGACATGGACCCAGGTCAGGGGAGTGCACACACGATGCACATTTTGCACTCGCAACTACATACTACGCACGGCAACATGACATGTAGTAATCCTCACATGTTCTTTGCTCAAAATAGATCACAGACAGCAACTTAGCTGGGTGCTCACACTGTGGATGCCCACCTAATCTGGGTGCCCACCCAGGTGGGCATCCGCGGCGTTGGTACAGTGTAAGCCTCGCCTGATCTCACTAACACCTGCCAGCTATCTGCCC
This sequence comes from Ulva armoricana, assembly GCA_032360965.1. Classification (NCBI taxonomy): domain Eukaryota; kingdom Viridiplantae; phylum Chlorophyta; class Ulvophyceae; order Ulvales; family Ulvaceae; genus Ulva; species Ulva armoricana. The sequence goes on along the minus strand of JAUMHO010011230.1, from coordinate 4,311 downwards.
GCTCAGCAAATACACTTGTCTCTGGCTCCCATGACATTGCACATGTCCCCATCCAGATATCACACCACACTGCACCAACGCCGCGGATGCCCACCTGGGTGGGCACCAAGGTTGGGTGGGCATCCACACAGTGGGCATCCAGCTAAGTGACAGTATGTGCTCTGTTTTGAGCACAGAACATCTGGGCACTGTTGTTTATGATGTTGCCGTGCGTAATATGGAGTTGCCTGTGTCAAATGTGCATTGTGTGTGCACTTCCCAGGCCATGGCCATGGCCCATGCCCATGCTGGGGTGGGCATCCGGAAAATCGGGTGTGCAACTGGAGGGTGGGCATCCAGGTAAGTTGCAGTCTGTGATATGTTTTGAGCAAGGACCATCCGGGCGCTGTTGTACATGATGTTGTCGTGTGTAGTATGTAGTTGCCTGTGTCAAATGTGCATTTTGTGTGCACGTCCGTGTCCTGGGCCATGGTCCATGCACATGCTGGGGTGGGCATCCGCAGCTCGGGTGTGCACCTCCAGGGTGGGCAACCACTGACCGTTGCAATACCGCATGAGAATGGATTCTTACAGGAAGAATAGGACTATTGAGCCCTTGTGGATGATTCCCCACGGGTATGGGTGGCGATGAACGCCAGTCTGGCATGGGTGCCTCTGTGCATGTGGCATGCATGCCCACCTTGACATGGGCATCGGTTCCCGTTGGGTGGGCACCCGTGGAGCAGGCACCCAGCGTCGGCAAGCCTCTCCCTGTCTGCATCCCGACAAAGGTCGAGACAGCCACATAATTGTGCTTGTGAGGTACAGTGCAACGTTTCGCAGGCCGAAACTCAAGCTGGTGGCGTGTCAGTCCGTCCAGCACGATGCAGCCACATACCAGCATCGATGCAGGAACGCAGTGTTGGTAGAATCATAATACACAGGAATTCATGTTACTGTTGTCGCATGCGTGGAATGTTTGTCTCTGTCGTGTAATCATTTGCCGACACGTTTTGCCGACACGTTGTGCGTTCAGACTGAGGGTCGTCTCATGTCCCGGCGCAGGGAAAGCTGCCATTATGAAAATAAAATGACAGTAAGATCAGAACACCTGCCTTGTTAATTTCGACCGAGTCTCCGGGTCGTCGTGGGATGTGACATGTCCGCTGTGTGACCTGTCCGCTGTGCTGTGGAAGTATGCCGTGGAGGTGCATGAAGGCACATGCGATGGATTGCTTTGGCATATATAAGTGGTTTATGCAGTGAAATTGGTCACTGATGTCCTTTATATTTGGGGTTGCCACAGTGGGATTGCTAGTGCTAGCACGGGCAGCACGGGGACAGTACTCATGCTGGTCTAATTTTGGAGTATGAAACGTGAAGCATGCCAATGTGAAGCGATGCATGCCATAGGTTGCCAGGGCCAGGGAGCAGTCGCTCGGGTAGGCATGCCCCCGCAGACACATGGCCACCATCTCCCCAGTTAACCTCGACCATGGTATCAACAACTACGCTTGCCAGAATCATCTCTCATCGTCTCCAGACTTTGATTGCCTCTAATACCCGGCACAGCGAAGAAGGTACCTTACACATAGGAATGGTCCAGACGCGTGGACCGTGCAGCTCTCGGGGTCTGGTCGTGGAATACGTAGTCGAAGTTGATGGCCTTACGAACATTAATTCCGGTACCTCTGAAGGTGTCCGCGTGTATATGCCCTCTTGGCTGTGTTACGGCGCCAGCAGCGGAATGGGGCTCCGCTCCTGGGACTTTGCACGGCGTCAGAAGCACCAAGCACCAACGCACCGCGGTCAAGGTAAGTTTTACAAATTAGTTTTACACTGTGGTGTCCCCTTCTGTCTACTGCGCCCTGCTACACTGTTTGGCCCGCGCTTCCCGTCAGAGGGGTCAACGCTGCCGCGATCGGTCCTTGCCTCTTGAATGCTCCAAGCGCAGCCACCAGAATGTGCATGAAAATTTCAAGGCGCTGTCGTGTTGGTTCGCTTAGCTTCAGCTTCAACTCTGTTCGATGACATCCTTTTGCGTGTCCCACATCGAGGGACGCTTTTCCCCACGGCAGATCTTGGATCAGCGACAGTGTCCTTACTAAATTTTACAGTAGGTGTGTAAGAAGCAATCAGATCTGCTCTGCCATGGTTTCCATAGTAGCAGTGCAACTTTCAGGTAGTGACAGTTGGCATCACTGATGGCAGTCCCAATCCAAGTTGAGTCAATTTGCAGACACTCTATATGTAAGTGCCACATGCTTCTACTTACGGCAGCATTTTCTCACAGTGGCTGACCCACTCATCCCATCTTCTACAGGTTCAGCGCCTTCACAACCAGATGCTCACCAGAGACGCTATGCAGCCCAGTCACTCCGAAGGGGCAGGCGGACATGCAGCAACCAACGACGCAGTAGGCTCCAGCGGAGTAAGGTAGTAGAGCCTGCCAAGTGGGAGAAAGGGGCCCCGGTGGGGTAGGCCAGCAGGATCGATCTGATGACCAGCAACGATGAGGATGCACCGGATGGACAGCGGAGTGGACTTATAGTTGAGCACAAGCTCAGTACACACTGGTGCTGCAGGCCTGCGTGGTACGCTTATCCTGGACTAAATATCTTATGTTGATCCAGAAGGGATTCGGCCCGGTTGCGATGCCGTGTTTCTGACCTTGCAAATCACTTCTGTGCACGTGCATCTTTTCCACTATACAGCCCCCCCCCCCTAAACTGCTGTAAGTCCGTACACTTCCAGACTCAGTGCTAGTTTGATCGCTTGCTGTTGTCGTCAGAAAGCATATTGAAGCCTGCTGCCATGCCGCCTTCATTTGGAGCGGATTCTGCTGAAGCTGGTGGGAATCGCATGTTGTGAACCAGGATCGTGGCCCATAGGCCAGAACCGGAACTGGATAATCGTCGACAGGCAGGGGTTACTGCACGGTCATACCTGACTGGGTTGTCGGTATACTTCTACCACGTGCAGTTGTCAGACTTGAGATCGAATGCAGTCTTAGTCAGAAAGAGTGATTACAGCATACTGACCTCAGCTTATATCTCTACTCACTTCGGTCAATCATGCCTACGATCATACCTGATCAATCACTGAGATCTCCCCGGATCTCCTCAGCGTCCCTGTCAGCGACCCCTGGATGCACATCATGCATGGCCATAGCCAAGCATGTGCACAACCCGGACTGATGTTGTGATACAGCCCTTTTCTTGCAGCGGCCGAGTACGCCCTCCGCCGGTAGGCCACCAAGGGTGTTGTCAGAGCTTTCCGTGAAGAGGCACTCATCCAGGCGCGCCTCCGTCCCGATGCACACCACCTCCGACGCCCAGGCAAAGTCGCTCGGCAGCCCATCATCCGGCCCGAACACAAAATCGACATAGTCGTACGGCCCCGAAGTCGCCTCCCCAACTTGATACATGACTCCAAGACGAAACCCGAGCTGCCGGCACACAACTTGTGTGTCAATTGTGAACTTTGACAAGTCTCTGTCGTCGAAACACACGGCGCCCCAGCGGCCGCGGTTCAAGACCTCGACGCCGCCAATGTGGACCTCGTCACACGCTGCTGTTGGTGTCTCAGTTTCAGGGAACGGCCCCAGCCTGAGGTCACCCGCTTGTCTTTCACCGTCTTGCGAGCCACAGCCTGCGTGCACTGTCAAACTTTTTGGCAGAATATTCGTATTCTCGAAAAGAAATCGCATTAAATACGTGTATTTTGGAGTTTCGTATGAAATACTGCATACAGTGAACGTTGCAACCGGCGGCTTGCAAGCGCTAAGTCTTTGGAACGCTACAGCCTCGCTACAGCCTCGCTGCAGCCTCGCTGCAGCCTCGCTACAGCCCCGCTACAGCCTCGCTGCAGCCTCGCTACAGCCTCGCTGCAGCCTCGCTACAGCCCCGCTACAGCCCCGCTACAGCCCTGCTACAGCTCCGCTACAGCCAGTGTCCATAGGATGATGATGTGTATCTCTAGAAGCATGGAGTGACCTCATGATCATGGCATCACCGCACTGTCGGCCGGTGATCGACATGGTGCAACCACGACATAGTGAAATCCTCCAGGTCCTGCATATACACATTCAGGATCCTCAGAGTCCACGTCCGACACCACAGACATGCATACGATGCTAACCGCATTGACAGGCATGTGCTGACGTGCAGGGGTAGATGAACCTTGATGGGGGCCTTGATGTCCTCGTTAAGGACTGCGCCTAGCTGCAATCTCATCTTGTTGAGATGCTTCTGCGTCATCTTCATCTCTTCAAACTCTCTGAAGATCTCATAGACCTTGGGCACTTTCTGGGGCCAGTCAGAGTGACTGGAC
>JAUMHO010011219.1:0-10735 GCA_032360965.1 Ulva armoricana | reverse complement strand
CTGCGGGCTTCGTCCGTGCAATGTGGTGGCGCATTTAGTGGAAATCAGCGTTCACCACCGACACACCACGCACTCGTAATGGCCGGGATACACGACAGACACATCGCCCATGCACCGCAAGACAAATTCCCACCCACACTGGTGTTTCAAACGGAGTCAGGGCTTTCGTAGAGGCGTTTCTGGTGAGGCGTCGACAAGTCGCAGACCCCTCGAGCTCACTTGTGAGCCAAGCGGGAGCCTAGGCGGTCAGCGGTCGTTCTTGTAGTTCTAGAATTCTCGATCGAACCAGTTCCGGACCACTGGCAGTAGGTCGAAGACAGCCCGTATCCTGGACAGTGACTGGAAATTTCACGTAAGTATTAGTTGCAATCATGGTCGTGGGTCGTACACCGCAGCATGTAACCACTGTCAGAAAGGGGACGATGGAACATGGAAGACGACGGGGCACCTGTGCGGCAGCGACAACAACATCTCAGGGCGTAAGAAGATCCCAGACCAGCTCAGGGCTGCCTTGATCGGCCGCAACACAAAAACAAGCAGGCTGTAATGCCGAACATACCAGTGTGCACAAGGTGGGTACATTATATATACCGGACAGCTGCAGGATGTGCCTGTGTTGCCGACGTGAGGTGGTGTACTGTAGTGGTACTGTTGCACGCTCGCTGTGTGTGTGCTTTGCAGTTGCAGCTGCTGTGTGTAGGTGAAAGTGGCTAGTGAAGAGCCTGTGCTGCTGTTGTCTGATTCCATGACCTTGGTCCACTTTGTGGGTTTGCCCTTGTACTCTTTTGTAACTACATTATATATACATTCGATGCGTCACCAATATGCATGCATGATGTACGTAGCCACAATGCAAGGGCAACGCATCGCCTCCATGCATTGACTTCGGGTTATTACACTCAAGTATGCATTGCTCCGCGGCATTTCGTCGGGTCACAGCTGTCCGTATTCACGTCCGGCATGCATATGTACGGATTACGAGATGCGACCAGCGCATCGATGTCCCGTACGTACATATACAGGTCTTCGCGCATGCGCGCCTTGAGCGATCGATGTAAGAGCAGCTCAGAGCAAGGCAATGAAATATATAAAGGCCATGCGTGACGATGGGACGTGCGGATTGGGCAGTGTGCACGTGCAGCTGCGTATCGCTAGATCTGTACAATTGCAAGTTTAAATTTTTTGTGAGCTCGTGTGTACTAGTACACGGCTAGAGCGAGTGCAGAGCAGCATCCCGCAGCCCCATTTGATCTTGATTGTTGGCTTTACAAACATTGTGCATCTACTGCCGAATTCTTGCTCTGCTTGGCTTCTAACTAGTGGGGAGTCCCATTGCAAACAACGCGTTCCGAGTGAGCTCGAGCATTCTCCGTTGTGCACGTGAACTGGGCCCTGGAAAAGACAGGTGTGCTACTGTTTGAGACATCTATACATGAACTGCAAGCTTGATTAGCAAAATTTGGTAAACTTCGAAGCTATGCATCGGGCGACAGATACACTTGCATGCGTGTCCAGTTTTTGATGCTTGCAATATTGATTGCGCTAACCGGTGCAACATGCCATGGCCGGCCGCGGTATAATTGTAGCCATACAGTTACAAAAGAATACCCGGGCAAAAACACCATAAGTCTAGCCATACGAATTCGCCTGACCAGTGGCGGGAACTGTGGTTTTGCATATCGCAGAAGAATCACAGCTAGGCAGCCGTTTACGCTGTGGCATCATGCTGCATGACTGAAACATGTGCACGTGACGAGTCGCGACTACTCGCGAGTTCTCGTTTGATGACAGTGGCGCACTCGTTCACGCGTTCCAGAGGCACGTCATATTCGAATTAGCAACGCCTTGACTGGTGACTGAAGTTCAGTCTAGGTACATCCCTGTTCTAAGGCTCGACAGGCGCGCGAGCTTGCGATAGACCTAGATCACATGGCGCATGCTAGCGCGCGCTGGGGCTGCCACGCCGTGGAGTGAGAGCTGGTTCGCTGGCGCTTTTCCCTCTCTTGTGTTAGTTGTACCACAGTTTTCGAATGACACAGTGTCCGCCTGTGCAGTGTTGTGTCGATCCTTCACAAACCGCTCCGGGTAATGACAATGCTAGAAGAAGCCGGCCGTTGAAATGGCACGGCTGTTCGGCTTAAGGCCGGCTTCATTATAGGATTTCACATATAGGTTTTGGCTATGTATCAGGCTTGGGACCCAGGCTCCAGACCCATGGGTTCTCGAGGACCCGTTCGGCCGCGTTTGCCTAGCTGTATATATAGTGCTGCGCTGCTGACTTCGAATTCGCTGCATCTTACCTAGCTTCCACAAAGTATCGTAAGTTTTATCTTAAGAAACGGGCATGCCTTAAGCTTTTGGCGTAGCTGTGGGGTAACTATGCATCTTGTCTTAGCGCTAAAGAACAGCTCAGTCTATGAATGCAGTGATGCACACGCATTTGTTGATCGCACACGCATTCGTTCATGGGTTTGTATGTACATTTGCAACGCGACCACCATCGTATCCGTTGGCGTGAGTAGTGCCGTGCCTGTTTGTGTTCGCACGCTGGAACGAGCCTGCCATAAACGCCAGGTCGCAGTGAACAGGCTACAGTGTATTTAGATAATATTACATCGGTTCTCGTTGCATGTTTTCGTACTAACGCTTGAGCCATGATGATTGCCGTCCACATGATCGCCACGGTCGGTCGGTGAAGGTTACAACACCTAGCCGCAGCGAACAATCTAGAGTTGCCAATCTGGAATGTGACATCATTCTTGTGGTTGACGTTCCTCGATGCGTGCAGGTGAAAGGATGGCAGATAATCGTCGGAGGTGTCACCTTGACGTCGATACAGGCATGCCAGTTCAAGTCCTCAGGGACTTGGTGGTCACGGTGTCGGGTGATGTCAAATTGACTCCGGAGAACGGGCAACTTGTCGTCGAGAACTGCCGTTTCGAGACAGCCGGTGTGGCCCATGAATTGCCTGCTACCTGATCGGAGATGACCATTCCTGCTGTGTTGAGAGAGGCCGGGATTTTCCCCAAAAAAATCGGACACAGACGCATTCAAAGTACCTAGTGGTGCCGTGTGGACGTCCCAAAGTCATCTCTGGGGGCCCAGGATGTTGGCGCTACTGCTGGTTACACTGTGGTGCTGAGTGCACACCCCCTGTTGAGAATGGCCCCAGGTGCACCCAGGTGCAGCCTCACGCATCACGCTGCACAACACCACGCCTCCGCGCAGACCACCTTCAGCTCACAGGGCAGCACGTCTACATCAGCAGCCAGACACTGGTCCACTGCAAGAGGACTCACTTGGCACGCCCGCTGCATTACCCCTGCATCAACCCCGGGTCACACTGGCTGATTCAAGGCCGTCTCGGAACCATCCTTGTCAAAGCCTTGAATGGCTCACAAGCACGTGGCCTCATGCAGCAGAAAACGAGACCGCGACGGTCACTGTCCGCCCCGACTCCGTCTCGAGCTATGTGAAGGACGACAAGCTGCACCTCTTTGTGACGACAGTGTGCTTCATCAACGTCACACTGGGCCAGGGCGTCACGCTGCAGTTCCGAGGAGTGGACCGCGGCAGCATGAAGCTCAAGATGGAGCTCTGCGTCTTCGAGCGAGCCGCCCTCCAGGTCTGTGACGCCGTCGATGCAACGGTAAAGAACTGCCACTTCTGCGGCGGCGCAACCCAAGCCGAGATCACCACAGGAGCTGCTTGCCTGTTCAGCCGCTGCACCATGGCAGACGCCACCCACGCATGCATTGAGGCACGCTCCCCCTCTCCCGGGTCATCCACCAACGAGCACGCCATTCTCTCCCGACCTGCCGCTAGGTGCCATTTCCGGGCCGCTGAGCCGATGCTCAGGACGCAAATCCCCGAAGCAGACCTGAAACAATGACACCTCTCCTCTCAATCACTCCGCCCACAACCGGTCAGCGGGCTGGCGCACATCGCCCCCGCATTGCCCTGTTGGTGGACGATGCATGCAGACTCCCCGTACGCGCCAAGGAAGGGCGCACGCAGCGACGGCAGCATGCATGCAGGCCCGCAACGCAGCTGTGTCGCTTGAGCACTGCCGCCTCGGCGCCCGCAACTACGCCGCCGTGCTGCACTGGGGGACGACCCTGCACGCTGCCGCCTCCACGCTGTCCGCAGCCTACCTCTCCGGAACAGCACTGGCCGTCCTCCGCGGCGCAGTGGCCAGGGTGTGCGGCTCAGACCTCACCGGCGCCGCGACCGGCCTGCAGTGCAGCGGCGGCCAGGCATACGCCTGGCAGAGCACCATCAGCGCGCGCACGCATGCGGTGATCGGCCAGAATGCGCACCTCGAGTTTTGGGGTGACTGCATGCTGGATTCCGAGGCGGATGTTGCGGTCGTGGCGCAGCCAGGGTGCACCCTGAACATGTCCGAGTGCATCGTGAGCTCCGGCGCGTTTGCTGCGCTGGCCGTGGTGCGCAGCAAGGTCACGGCGAAGCACAACGAGCTGACATGCAACAGCGGCCCCCGCACCGCGGCGGTCGTGCTTAACCGCCTCCGCTCCGGCAGCGAGCTTACCGACAACACGGTGGTGGAGGACCCCCCACCGGAGCACAAGGTGTGGTTTGTGTTTGCAAGCGCGGAGGACCTGCGCGCCGTGCGGGCAGAGACCCCGCTCCTGCAGCACGCGCGGCTGTGGCAGTGCGACGTCCCGCGGCAGCAGTGCGCAGCGCACAGCGCGGCATGCATGCTGCAGAGCACGCCCGACCACGTTGGCACCGTGACGTGGCTGCGGCGGCACGGAGCGCACGAGTGGTCGGTGGCCGCGCGGGTTGTTGACGTCGCGGTGGACTGTGCGGTCACCGTTGCCGAGCTGCTACGCCATGTGATTCGCTCGCTGGCAAACAAGCTTGGGCAAGTCGCCATTCCGAAGCTGGTGAACAGCATTCCCGAACGCATCTGGGCGGCTGCACGTGCAGTAGCGGTGAGCCCCTCACCCTCAGGTGCCATTCGTCATGCAGCCTCCTGACCACACAGCCGGATCGGCACACTCGATCTACCACGTTGCACTGCTGACTGCTTGCCATCTGCACCGCTGCTGTGGCCGGTGCGTGGCGTTCTGCCGAAAGGGCGTTCCACTGCAGCGCTGACCGTGCACCGCGTATGTGCGACACGCCCCCGCACGTGTTGGTGACGCAGAGCGCATGCATGCAGCAGGTGGAGCCGCAGACGGTCGCCATGATCGTGTCGCTGGCGGTGGCCATTGCGCTGAGTGTGGTACTGCCACAGCCAGGGCCTGGCGCCACCACCGAAGTGGCTGCACACGGCGGGGGAGGCCAGCAGCGGGCCGGCGATCATCCGCTGGACGGCTACGATGACCACGTGCTCCTGGAGGTGCTCACTGGCGCCTTGCGCTGACCCCCCTCATGGAGGCGCTGCACCAGCCTCGCCTGCGAGGCAGCCTCGGCTGTGCTCTGTACTGCACGGCGTGGCGCTCGCCAGGGGTGCATGCAAGCGGTGGCTGTTGGGCCTACGTGTTGCGTCAGAGGTGAAGGGTGTGACGCGCTGGTGAAGAGAAGATATGGCACGCTCGCCAGAATGTATTGATTGCGCATTGAACGAATATCCAAGTTCCAGAGTATGCCCCGTTGTGTCCCGGATGCCTCCTGTCCCCGGCGTTGCCTGCTTCCTGGGGCTTGCTCAAGATTTGTGTGAGGCGCATGAGCGCCAAACAGGACGCCCGGTGTTGTTATTAATAAGGATACTGTCGCCATTTCTGTGCCGACAGTCAGCCTGCTGCAGGCATTTGCGAGGGTGTTCCGGAGTATCCTCTTGCCCATATTGGGCCCATGCATGCGACAGAGGCCTTGGCTGTGTCCGAGGCCCCTGCAGTGCTGAACTTGCAGTACCTGCATCCGCGATGTAGCGATGATCAGTCAATAAGGCATGAATGATTTTCGTGGGAGCTCTGTGTAATTCCCCCCGCACACCACAGCGCATTCGATCTGTCAGTGCTAGTGTTCACACCCCGCATGCCGAGACACTGCTGTCAGCCGCCAGATAATTCTTCCGTGTTGGATCAACGTGACAGCAGCATGGGACATAGGCTGAAGGGATGCCCCACGCTGCCAGGTCATCAGCAGCGCAACACCAACGTCAACCTGGTTGTGCAGGTGCCATGTTCCTGCCTCCCGAAACACCCAGCACCATGCTTGCTACCTTCCTATCTGCTTTAGTGTAATCCCCTATGGACATACTGTATATTCTTTCAAAATCGTCGCAGATCTGCTGCGGCAGGAACAATCGGCCAGACATACAGGGAGTGCACGTCTCTCCTTGACCATACCAAACACGGAGGCGCAACACACTGGGGTTGTGGCCTGGTACTCCGCAGGGACCGGTCTCTTCCATTGGGAGTGATCGGGGGTGTGATGTCCACAGGGCCAGGCTGGAGCAGGTCTGCCCAGGGCGCGCTGCCCTTAGCATGCAGTCCACACACTTGACCCTGGTCTCGTCTGCCGCACGCACGTCCATCACAATACATCCGTTGCCAGGCCAACCACCTCCACGGCACACCCGTCCGAATTACCTCTCCTCCCAGCGAACCGACTGCCCACGACTGGCATGCATGGTCTCGTTGCGCCGTCAGTGACACAGCCGTGGTGACAGTCACATCGTGCATCAGCGTGCACTTCTTACATCCACAATATGTTGAATGACAACTACTCCCTCATACCGGTGATCGCCGACATCTCGTCCTGGCGTAATCACCGCTCACAGGTCGCCCAAGAACCGACACCATGGCAATGGCACAGCTTTGCTCCCCACCCTAGCTGGCCTACCAGTACTCACCAAGGATCTCGCGGGCGACCCTGGGGTGCATCAGCTGCACGCCGTCCCATGCGCTGTCCCACTCCCACAGCCAATGCTTCCCGTTGCACAGCTCCACGCCCGCGGCCGTCTCCTTGTACGTCGGCAGCCGCAGCGGCCCCTCCTGCGCCTTGTCCCACACGTCCCGGAATGTCACGCAGCCATTCATGTTCATGATGATGCGCAGGTTTGACGCGCCTGACGCGCCGAAATTGTGCGCATCAAAGCCTGAGAACAGGCCGTCAGGGTGCAGGAACACCGCGTCAGCGCCGGCGCCCTCCGGGGCGGCCGCATGTACCCCCTGCTGCTGCACCAGGCCGTCGGTGCCGCCCTCTTCCCGGCCGCTCACACCCGCCATGTGCACGTACGCCGGGCCGTCTGGCCAGTTCCGGTTCACGTTCCCGATGGTGAACACCGTCAAGTAGTCGCGCAGCAGCTTCTGGACGTCGGCTTTGCTCCCGCCCTTCTTCACGAAGTCGTCGATGTAACTGTGCACGGCGCCGCTGATGTCGCCGGTGGAGCGGCTGTAGGGCATGATCACCAGCGGCTGCTTCTCCTTCTCGTTCCGCTGCAGCAGCTGCACGATGTGGTTCTGCAGCAGCGGCCGCGCAAAGGCAAAGCGTGTGAGTGCCGCCTCCATGCGGTCGCGCTGCCGCGGTGCAAAGTATGCACTGCCCCCCTCGACGCGGGGCATGATACCCCCCGCCTCCAGCCGCGCACTGTTGGCCTCCAGGAATACCGCCAGCGCCGGCGTCACAGTGAGGCCCGCCTCCTCCTGGTCCATGTCCGTTCCGAGATGCATCTGCGCCATCGGCCGCTGTAGCACCTGTAGCCACATCGAATCGACTCACATTCTGCCCGACCAGCCTCCGCCACGACGTCACGGGCGCGGCAGTGCCGGAGCTGCGCATTGTGTGCATGCCGCATGTGTTTGACATATACAGCAGTGCCGGGAGAGCATGGTGCTGCACCGTATCGCGTCGGCTGCATGCTGTGTGCTGGGCAGGCTGAGCGTGAGGTGGGAGGGGCTGTTGCGGCGGGCCGACAAGGGTGCATATGCGTGCATGTATGGTGTACCCACTGCATGCCTTGCAACTGAGGAGGCACAGCACCGGTTTTCATAGCATGCTTACAACCGGTGCCTCGTGTGCCGTGCTCGGCGATCGTGGCGGGCATCGCGTCGCCTCGCGTAAGGAGACTGGAACGCGATAGCGTTGGTGTGGCGGCACCGGCAGATCCCGCATGCATGGCCAGGGGAGCGCACGCCGGAATAGTGCACGAGGCGTTGGGGAGTCGTCGACTCGTCCCACCAACCGGGCTTTGTCATGTGAAGCGTGTTGAGGCCGGGTGCGAAGATGACGAGCTCCTCGGCGTCGGCGCCTGCCGGGTCCTTGTAGTAAAGCGGCCTGAACTCGAGGTTGTCGCGGATGAAGTCGACGACCTTGGGCTGCCCGACGACGTCATCAAAGCGCGCCGCCGCGCCGCCGCTGCCCGGGACGGAGAAGTGGCCGCAGAAGCCCTCGTCATACGTACAGGTGAAGGAGATGTTGCGCAGCGCAGGGCTGGCTGGGTATGCAGGGTTGAAGACGATATCGTCCGGAAGCTTTGGACCGAAGAGCTCACGCATGCTGGCAACGAGGGCGAGGTCGTCGGTTAGGATTTGCGGCAGCGCAAACACATGCGCGTCCAGTGCCGTAGCTGCGGTGTGGCGGCGGCGGGTGCGCGGGCCGGAGGCTGAGATATTCGCAGCATGGCGCAAGGGGGCGATGGAGATGAGCGCCATCGCGGAGGTGTTCCTGCATGCATGTAGATGTGCTGTGAGCGCACTTGCGTAGAGTTCGAGGTGGGCAGGGTGGCAGCATTGCTGTGCTGTGCTGGGGAGGCCGTTCTGCTTCACAGGGGTCCCGTGGGAGGGGGGGCATGGGAGGGGGGGCATGAAAGTGGCGCCAGGTGGAGCATGGAGAATGGTTGCAGGTGGTCCACAAGGCCAGCGGAATGATCGAACGGCGGCTACATGCATGGAGTTGCAGCAGAGGGAGAAAGTACTTGAGTGTTTAATGATTAATTATGGGTGCAAATGCCATACATTTTACGGATAAACCAAGCCGAAATAGGGAATTTTTCCTCACCCTCACACTCGCGGCAAGTCACACGTGCTCGGCAAGTTACACGTGCTCGCAGGGTCAGGCAAATTGCACATGGCAAGTCCAAGACTGGAGGCAGAGGCAGAACCAGACATGCGGAGGTGATGCCACTGCAGGCTGGGCCACCACATGAGTGCCATGAGACTGTGTACATTTACATCCGGCAATGGATAAAGGGGCCACCGGTCGAAGGCTGGGAGCCTTGCACGTTGCGGGCGTGGCGGGTGCTAGAGAGGGCAGCGTGGGTCGCACCGGCGTCGGACGAGGCAAACGCTTTGCAGTCGCAACTAGACGAGACAGTCGCGCGGTGGCGGAGCAGCTGGACACGCGCTCTCGCTTCGAGTTGCCTCCGCTGCCTTCACCACGGATGCCCGAGAAGTGGTATCAGTCACGACGATCGGTAATGTGTATCAATATCAAGAGGGCCACGACGAGTGCTGCAGGTTGGGGTGTGCGGTGGTTGAGCCAATGTGCAGTGATGACGCGAACCAGCACGCCCGCGAGACCGTGTATATGTGCAATTTTGACCAGGAGTGACGGGTCGCATCGAGGAGCCTCTTCAGGCTGAGTGCGCCTCGAGCGCGATTGCGGCCGGTTTCGGGCGTGTGTATGAAGACTGAGCACGCGCGGTTGTTTCATCGGACACATGCTGCCGCACTTCGCACCGGCGTAGGATCGCGGATCTTGCCTGCCGTGGATGACGGCCGTGTTCCGACATTTACAGCGCTTCGAGCATGACATGAGTCCGCGTTGCAGTGCGTCCGCATGATCAGCGGGCTCGTATCCATTATCACACGACGACATATATATGTGGCTCGGCTGTGCATGTGCGCAGCCAGATTATGCACAGTTCTGAAGATGGCGTGTTCGAATGGATCCCGTCTGTTCCCTGCAAAGCGATAATATGTACTCCCAAAGCGCTGCTGTGCGTCGCATGTTGTGCGCCGTGCGAAGCTGGTCGCCGCGGTGCAAAATGATGGCGGCGGCCGCATGGAAACAGGGGAGCGCGCATTGCAATTGACCTGGGCAAGCTGGCGACTGCCAGCGGCTGCCCTCCCCATGAAGTTGTGGACTGCTGGATCGGTGCCTGCATTCCCGAGCGGCGGAATCATGATCCTGATGCTAAGCGGTCGCAACCGCGGCGGCGTGCGCTTCAAGTTTACGTGAGAAACGCCGAGCAGCCATCGACAGACCGATCTACGTGGGATCTATACACTATCTAGACGTCATAATTGTAACCTAGACGTCATCGTTAAAACCTCTACATGTCGTGGTGCGCTGTGAACGTGCAAGGGGCCCTGGTTGCATGCATGCCGTGCACCCCGCTCGGCGTCTCGTTCGCCCCGTCCGTTCTACTCCTGGGGACGCTGACACGGCATCGAAATCATGCATACGCACTATTGCGAAGCGTGCCAGCTCGGCAAGCGCGGTCCAGGCGCACAGTAGTCTCAAACGAGTATACGACTCTGGCGCGCCGCCACCGCGCGCGGAGCCGCGCGGCGGCCACAACCTTGACTCCGACAGCCACGCGTCAGGCCCCATACTTTCGATGAAACAATGAACTGCACGCACCGCCACTGCCTCGACATCGCCGCTGTTCCGAAAGCAAGGCAATGATGGCCTGCGTGCATGAAACCACGCACACAGCGTCGTACCGACCCATGGCGATGCCGGTATGTAATTACATCGAAGAGGGGCACGGTCACAGGTGCATCACGCCACAGCGTACAGGTCTCGAATCAGACCACCC
>JAUMHO010011208.1:0-10737 GCA_032360965.1 Ulva armoricana | reverse complement strand
AAGAGAGGACGCTTTCGTGCTCGGACTAAAATCTGCCAAAGAGAAGCTGGATCTAGTGGAAGAAAAATACCAAGCTGAATTAAAACAACAACAAGCTGAAGCCCAAGCTGAACAAATATTGCAAGATCAAAACACCAGAAGAGAATTTATCAAACGTGTCAATCATGACTTGAGCGCTCCTGTAAGCCTTCTCAATTGGACTATTTCCGAATTGCAATCGGCTCATTTGAACTACAAACAGATACAAGAAAAAATCAATCGCTTAATCAAAGCTTCGGACAAATTATCCGATTTAATTGACCAACTTGTACAATCATATGATTGTGAAACTATGTCCACAAATTCTGTTGATGCTCCCACTGCGGATTTAACTAAAATCATTAGTGATTCAATAGAAGGACAGCTGCCCTTAGCCAATGCCCACGAAGATAATATAACTTGGAAAAAACCAGATGAGAAATTGATAGTTGAAGCTCATCCAGTTGAACTAATGAGAATTATGGACAATGTCGTTCGCAATGCAATCAAACATAATCCAAGTCATACAACTGTTACTGTCGATACAGAAAAAAGCGAAAGATATTGCACTGTGACAATTTCAGATAATGGCAAAGGCATAGCTCCTCAATACTTAGAACAAATTTTTGAACCGGGCTTCCAAGTTGAACCAGATAGAGGAAATGGCCAAGGTCTGGGTTTAGATATTGCTCGCACCTTGCTCAGAAGCATAGGCGGCGATATCGAAGTATCAAGCGCTATCCAACAAGGAACGACATTTAAATTAAAAATACCTACTCATGAGGAATTAGAATCAAGAATGTAAACAGGCAGAAAAATAGTACAAATGGTAAGCTCAAAATAAGAAGGGCAAATTAAAGCACGGCGGGCTATAGCAATGACCAACATATTAATCATTGAAGATGATGAAGATTTCTCCAGCATTTTGCGACGAGTAATCGAACAAGACGAAGATTTAAAAGTAGTTGAAGTAATTAATTGCGAACAAGACGCACTTAAAAGAGTGAGATCTGGTTCTATTCACGACTGTGATTGTGTCTTACTTGATTTGCAATTACCTTATTCTCATGGCGACGGTACCGTAAGCTCCTTAGCTGGCATTCGCATTCTGGAAGAGTTGAGGCATCAACAAGGTTTTTACGGAACAATTATCGTCATCACTAATTCCAAAGCTCAAGCTGATGGACAAAGAGCTTTAGAATCCGGCTGTGACGCTTATCTATGCAAACGTACTCGCATATCAGAAATTCCAGAAATGTTAGCTGAATTACGAATGGCGATAAAAGGCGAAGTAATACTTGTTACTAGCATGATGAGACATGTTTTCATTCGAGATGATATTTCCGCCAAAGAAGCTCGCTTACTCGATTTGTTAGGCTCTGGAAAGAGTTGGGCAGAAATAGCTCGCGAACTAGGTTACAAAACGCCTAAAGCTGCTGCCAATGTAGGCGATAGAATTTTTGATAAATTGCTGACTCCACAGGATCAACAAAAACTATCGGCAGAAGGAACTAAAAAACGACAAAAAGCTTTAGAAATATGGCAGTCACGCAGACTGAGCCACTCTAGAAATTAAAGACTTGTCATCTTGTAAACCAACTTTTGTTGCCATTGCCTAGTATTTAATTATTGTTTCTATAGGCAGTGGTGATACTATTTATATACTTTGGTTGGCGAAAGTCATTTGTTTCCCTTTGATGGAGAATTTAAATGCGGTTGTACAAATCATGCATTTACTTAGCAGTATTGATTGCTTTGAGCGTTATGTCATTTGCTCCTTGCAATAGTTATGATACTGGAGTATATAACAATCTAAAACAGTCTAGAGATGCACTTCTCGGGCAGCAAGCCGAATTACAGCGAGCTTATGATGATGTGCGCCAACAAATTGGTCGTCTAAATAGTAGACTCGATCGCCTTGATGCTTATCTAAGGCAAGTAAACGCCGCGCTTAAAGACGTGGAAGATTCTATGAGATATACTCGTTAATTGACAAAATTTGAGACTGCCATATGCTAGTATCAAACTTCTGGAGAATTCAAGTGAACCGATTAATGCCTTATGTAATTACCTCACTTATGTGTACATCTGCTCTTGCTGCTTCGGCCACCGAAATAAAAGTTGAAGCTGGGCTTGATAATAAAAAAGCCGCTTGTAAGATTAGTTGTCTAGACCCTCATCCTTGTTGTCCTGAATCTCAAAAAGTAATTGATCTTTTAAATGTTCTAGCTAAAGCATATAGCGATGGTGATATCAAAACATATGAAAAGTATCTTGATGATAATTGCACTACTTTCGACGAAGCAAAACATAAATTAGTAGTGGGCAAAGAAAAAGTGATCTCAAATCTTATGCAAAAATTTGAAGATTATAGCCCCAACGGCAAACATCCTTTGATTTCATTCACTATCGATCAACCTTACGCCAAAATGACCGGCGAAGATACTTGTGTAGTAACTTTTGTTGCTCAAAGAGAACTAGGTGGCGTCCATCCTATCAAAGAAAGTTCTAACACCACAGATGTATTTGTGAAAAAAGATGGACAGTGGAAAAAGCTGCACTATCGTAGCCACTGGAAAAAAGTTCATTAATCGCCAAACTTTTATTTAGCAGTCGTCTTATTAACTAATTCATCAACCTTACCAGAAACAGCATCTAGCCTTGTGTTCACATCGCTAATGCCCGAAAATTTCACCACAATCACACAAATTATTGCTGCACTGACAATAACAGCAAACAAACATGCTCGAAGCCAATTCAAAAGAGCTGTTGTATTTTCAACATTAGTTGAAGACTCTTTGCTTTTTGCTTGCGCTTGCTGTTTTGGAAGCGGTTTTTCTTCCAACATTCTTGCTACGGGCGCAATAGATTTATTAATACTAGAACGATATTGCTCCAGCTCTTTATTCAATTGTTTTTTAAACTCATCCAACTCTGATTTTGTACCTTGATTGCTGTCTTTAACAGTATTTTCAAGCTTATTACAAGCAAATTCCAATTGGGCAGTTATATTTTCAGTTAGCTTGTTGAAAGACTTTTCTTGATTAGCTACCGCTTCCAAAAAAATTCTTTGCTGAGTGGAAATTTTACCTCCCAAGGCACTAGTGATCGCTTCCGCCTGCTGTTTAAGCAATTGATCCACTTCGCTACAAGAATAAGTAGCATATTTTACTTGCGACTCATTTGTAGTTTTTACTTGGCTAAAATTTTCGCTCATTGGTTTTTTCGTCTCCTCAGCCATAATCATTGTTGGACTTTGAATATCTTCTTTTATTTCTATACTTCCAATTCCTTCTGTCGGCAAACTGAAATTAGCAAATGCACTAACTGGCAAATGCTCGGCATACTTCTCCTCAACAATAAGCCCCAAAGTTTTGTCCTTGAAATTTATTCTTACAAAAAATTTGTCGAGATATTCGAATTTGATTTTTATTTGTTCAGCTACAACACTCAGTATTTTATCAGGCAAAAAACGCGCATGATAATCAGTTCTTATCCAAGGTCTCAACCCATCTGGACCTTTACCATAAACTTCAGATACATTCCAGCGATCGCGCGCATAACGCACACCAATATCGGCTGGTTTTGTATTACGTTCTATCTCTAGAACAAATAATCCTTCGGTACCAGCAATATCCATATAGGCTGTTTTCATACTGACTAAATCAAAATGAGCGGTAAAACCGACAGCTTCAGATACAGCCTTGGATGCATCTGTATTAAGTCTATACAAACGTCCTTGATATTTTTTGGCAATATCAATATACCTGGCATCAATAAGACCGAATTCCGCTACAAAAATAGGCTTTTTAGTTCTTTCGGTTGGATCTTTCAATTCTGAAATCATGTCTAATTCCTATAAATATGATTTGGTACTAAAAACCCGCGCTTTCCCCTTTGTTTTCACCGGGGGCGGCTTCCGGATGTATGGTCTGAATATCTTTGATCGACGGATCATCAAGATGAGGATCAGTTAGTCCAATTGTTTTGAGCAATGGTAAAAGCTCTTCATTGGGTCTATCTTGTTGGAATTTACGGATATATTGAGCAGCTTCTGCACCTTTACCATCATAATAAAGGCTCTTTGCTAAATTCAATAAATCGACTTTGCAGTCAGGACAAAGACTAATTACTTTTTTGAATGATTCACTAGCATCAGTAAACTCGGCATTGGCTAATTGAACCAGCCCCAATTCATGAACTAAGAAAAAGTCATCAGGAAACTTTTCTATCAATTGCTTTAATTTAGCTTCTTTAGCTTGAGCTTTTCCTCGACGAGCATAAGACTTAGCTCTATTTACATTTTTGGATATGTCTTGCATGCGCGCTAACAATAAATTTGAATCATCAAATCTTTCCAATAAATATGGATCATAATGAAAATCATGTTGCGGCATATAGCCCATAGCAGTCATAGAACGTCCCACTATTTTCTTACGCAACAATCTTTGATAATCATTAGCCAGCTTTTGAGCACGCGTTGAATTACCTTGCAAATAATCAACATTTGCTTCCAACAAAGCTACTGGCGCATAAGGAAGAATTACTTGCGCTCGTTCACAAGCCTCTTTAGCCTGTTTGAAATATCCGCCTAAATAATCTAATTCTGCTAAGCCTTGATAAATTATTTGCGAACTGGGATAAGCTCTAATTCCTTGTTTAAAACAATCATTAGCTTTAGTAAAGTCACCCTTGCGCAAATAACCATAACCAAGATTGACGAGCACATTTGTAAGTCTTGGATTATCACTAATAAGTTTGCCCCAAGAATTTATAGCTGCTTCGTAATCGCGATTTAAAAAATAAGTAAGTCCTGTAGATAAAAGTGTCTCAGTGTTATGTCCCAATTCATATGACTTGTTAAGACAAGCCAAAGCCTGATCGTATTCGCCTTCTATAGCAAGAACCAGCCCTAATGTGGCAAAAGGTAAAGGATCGCTTGCATCAGCAGCGGTAGCTTGCCTTAGCAAAACTTCTGCTTTTTTGAAAGTTCCTTTATTCAATTGCGTCATGGCTTGCGAATGCAGAGCCTGAGATCTTTCTCGTTGAGAATAGTCCCAATGTTGTACCTGAGCTGAACAACATTGCATTGTCCAAAACAGTGAGAATAAAAAACAAAAAAATAATTTAGTCTTTGATTTCATAAAGTCATTTAACCACTTATCCAATGATTTATCTAGTTATTACATACTCAAGTCCTTCACCATAAATTTCCGCCGGTGGTGCACCATGACCTCCCTCTATTTCAATAAGCTTAATTTGATAATTTTTTTCTTTGAGTTTATTAGCAATATCCCTTTGAAATTCAGCTGGGACCACTTTATCTGATTTAGCAGAAATAATTGCTACCCGAACATTGGGATTAAGTTCATTGATATGACTCAAAAAACTTTTTTCCTGATATACCTGCGGAATTTGATGTGGCAAGCCACCAAAAGCAGCAACAATAGCTGGTTTTACCATCGAATCATCAGTGCGGCTAAAAAGAGCAGTTAAGTCTCCTGCCGACTCAACACTGACAACACCAATTATTTTTTGCTTGACATCATCCGGTGCTGTAGCTGCATAAGTCAGGGCGGTACAACCTCCCATTGATGTTCCCATTACAACGATGTTCTTTACTGGAAATTCTTGCACTACTGCTCGAATATTTTGAGTGATATCCGATATTCCTTTGTCATTTCCCCAGGAAGCACTGCCACGATAGCTACAGGATAGAATTGCCGTGCTTGGATATTTTTGTCTGACAATCTCGGCTATAGGTAGCTCGGCAGGGCAAGTAAATGGTTCTAAGTAGGTAGAACCCATTCCATGCAAATAAACAATCAGGGTATAGTCGATTTTATTGGGTTGAAATGAAGGCAATATAAGGGCGTATTTATCTTGCTCGCCGTCAAGACAGCTAACAAATGTGCGAGTAGAAAACTGATTTGTCTCTACCGCATCACTGTAATTCTTTGCCCCTCTTAGAGCCACGAGATTACCGGCAATAAGATTGCGTTCTCGATTTACGGCTTTCAGATGTCCTCGGATACGCAGGAAACCAATGCCTACCACTATGCTGAAAGCTAATGACAATAGCAGTAAAATTGCTAGAAAAACTTTCGTTTTCAATTAAAAATCCCTTGTTGTTGTTTAAAGGCAATTCAAAATCATGTAGTTATACAGACTTGCCTGTAAACTATAAGAATTATCAAATATACCTTTAGCCTTGATCAAGTCTTATTGTCTAATTTCTCAATCAAACCAATGAATAATCTGGAACAATTAGTAATTCTGCAAAAGAAGCTTTCCATTGCTGCCCTCATTTGTTTGGGAATTTTCATTGCTTTTATCGTCTTCAATTATTTTGCTGATATATTTCGTATTCTAGGAATTTCTATTCTGGTTTCCTACTTATTTATAAATGCCGTCGACCTTTTAGAGAAAGCAGTAAGAAAAAGGGCTGCCGCTATCGTACTCTTATATACGATTTTATTTGCCCTAATCGTTGTTGGCTTATTTTGGATAGCTCCGGCCTTAGTCTATCAAGTCAGTCAATTAATCAATACCACCGTCAATACTTTGCCTGATTTATTACAGTCTGCAGCCCAAGCCCTAACACCTTTGGAAAATCGTTTTCGTGCCTCCCAAATTGACATAAAAGCTATGGATATTCTGGCTAATATGGTGGAAGGACTTCCCAAACCTGATCCAAGCATTGTTATTACTCGCATTAGCGATATGGCTATGTCTACTGTAACTTGGCTAGTTTATGCCATAAGTATTGCGGTAATTTCTTTTTACTTTTTGCTAGACGGACATAATATAAAAGAATCCATCATCTCCTTATTTCCTACCAAACATTACAGCTTACTCAATTTAATTGCCCAAGATATGGACAAAAGCATGCAAGCTTTTTTCAAAGGACAAATAGTATTAGGAACACTGATGGGACTACTTATGCTGATTGTTTATTTAGCTTTAGGCGTGCAATACGCCCTTTTGCTCAGTATTTTTCTGGGGCTTTGTGAAATATTGCCCGTGATTGGTCCCCCGATTGGTTTTATACCTACTATTATTTCTGTAGCTATACACGGGTCCAGCATCCCCGGAAATACCTTTATACAAGTAATTGTCATAACAATCATATTTACGATTATCCAGCAAATTAAGGACAATGTAATTGCTCCCAAATATATGGGTGATGTAATTGGGTTGCATCCGGTAATAATATTCATAGCCATTATGATTGGCGCAAAACTTGATGGAATGTTAGGAATAATATTTGCTTTGCCAGCGGCCTGTTTCATCAATGTCTTGGCTAGTCATATCCGCATAGCCTATATGAGAAATCAAACAAAAGGACCTCTCAATGAACCTGGGCAAACATGATCATTCTGAAACCAAATTATCTTGCATAGACTGCAAAGAGCCTATTTGTCCAAAATGTATGGTCCAATGCCCAGTAGGATTTAGATGTCCACAATGTACTGATAAATTTACCAGCCATATCTTAAAAGTAGACAAATGGGTTTTAGTAAAAAGTAGCTTGGCTGCCCTAATAATTGGTTTTGTATATGGCTATCTAAATATAGGTGGTGGAATTGGCTTTGGCTCGATCATAACTTACTTTGCTGGTTTTCTGCTTGGACGGCTTCTTCATAGAATTGTCAGTTATAAGCTAGGCAAAAAAATTATTATTACCGTTGCCGTATTTGCCTTCTTAGGCATAATATTTAGCCCTCTAGGCTATCCTGTTTTTTCTTTTTTTATTCTTTGCTCTTTACCTTCCGACCCGGACGTAAAAGAGCAAGCTATACAGGCTGCTTTGTCTTTGGTACTACCAAATTTAGTCAATGCTTTCATTTTTATAGCTGGATTGATAACCCCATTTTTTACTCGGTCCAAATAATCTGAATCATCAATATTTCAAATTCAGACTAT
Organism: Ulva armoricana; assembly: GCA_032360965.1. Lineage (NCBI taxonomy): Eukaryota > Viridiplantae > Chlorophyta > Ulvophyceae > Ulvales > Ulvaceae > Ulva > Ulva armoricana. The sequence continues at coordinate 2,793 of JAUMHO010011208.1, read as the reverse complement.
GAAAACCTCTTGAAATTCATCATATTATAGAGGTAGTAATAATGCTTCCTGAGCTAAAAATGCCGAAATTAGTATTGCCTCTCTTCAATCGCTACATAGCAGACTAATTAAGAAATTAGAAAAACGGCATATGTGTATAGACTATCTAGAGCAAATACATAGGGGGAGATTGCATATGCTGTGAGCTATTCCCTGGGGAATACGACTGGTAGGAATATTTCCCTAGAGAGAAAAAAGTTTTTCTACCCTCTTGCATTCGAGTGAAAATCGCGTCATGATATACGCCTTAGTAACGTATGTAGTTTACTAGCAATATGTCAAGGAGTTTTCGATGGCAAAAGCAGCTAAAAAATCGGCTAAGAAATCAGCCAAAAAATCTGTTAAAAAGTCTGGAGCTAAGAGTGTGAAGAAGACTGCACCTAAAAAAGCTAAGACAAAACGCAAACCAAATGCAGCATTCATGAAGCCAATGACACCGTCTTCTACACTCGCTGCAGTGATTGGTGCAAATCCGATGCCACGTACCGAAGTAACCAAAAAGATTTGGGATTACATCAAAAGGCACAAATTGCAAGACAATAAAAATCGTCGCATGATCAATGCTGACGAAAAGCTAAAAGCTGTATTCGGCGGCAAGAAACAAGTATCCATGTTTGAAATGACCAAACTGGTTGCTAAACAACTCAAGTAATTGCCCTAAGGAATTACAAACTGTTTGCCCGGGAGTTCAAAACTCTCGGGCATTTAGTTTTTGGCATTTATTACTCCCTATTTCCAAGTGTCTAGGTCTGACTTTTTTTATGATTTCAGGGTTGACTAACATACAAATGTATGTCTTAATAGAAGATACCAATTATATATAAGTTCAATCTGCCTAAAAGTATTAACAACCACGTAATTGTTGTTGTGAATACTCCTCTTTTATCACTTTTAAACTAGTTATCAGCATGGAAGACATGCTGAGCGCTAGCTGCTATCTAGAAATTGAGTTGATGGTTATGAATGTCAAAGCGCGTGTTACTGGTTTAAAACAGCAGTTAGACACTCTTTTCCCAGGTAAATTTACCAGTAGTAAACAATTACGCCATTTAAAAACTGGTTTTTCAGAAATTGATTCTGGCATTAGTCGCGGTATTGCCAGGCAACGAATCAGCCAATGGGCCGGAAATATCTCCTCGGGCAAAACAACCCTATTACGGCTAATTATTAGCACCTGGTGCCGCTCCGGATTGAATGTAGCCTATATAGACACCCAAGGACGTTTATTAGCCCAGGATTGGGCAAATATAGACACTAGCCAGGGCAAATTATGGGTTGTTCGTCCAGAAGAAATAAATCAAAAAGATAAAGTTGTCTCTTTATTACCCAAAACAAATTTATATTTACAAGAGGCTCTATGGAGTACTGATCAATTTATTCGCTCCAATGCTTTTGATGTTGTCATTTTAGACTTAGGCAATATAAATACCAGCTATAAAAATCAAGGAATACATAACAGTGTTATTTCCCCTCAGCTCTATGCACGACTACAAAGGGCTTTAGACAAATCAAAATCTGCTCTCGTTATTGTGCAAGATCAATTAGTTCAAAGTGATAGTTCACCTACTAATGATTTTGGTTTTCATACAAGTTTTAAATTCAATTTTGGGCAATCCCCAAAATATAAGACTGGTTTGGCTGGCATTATCGCTATAGTGCCAACCATTGAATGTACTATTTCGAAAAACGGCTTATCGCAAAGAATGGAGATCACAATTGATGCACCTACAGAGAATCGCTTGTTTACGCATCCCCAAGTTTCCGATCGTCGTACATCAAATCAATGAACCTAAAATCAATGGATTGCCTTTAGTTTTGGTCAGCCATAAAGGTAAACATCGCACTATTGTGATGTGTTCTAGCGAAGCAGCTAAAAAACATATATACAAGGGCATGAAACTGACGGAAGCAGAAGCCGTTTGCAACAATTTAGTTAGTCGCGAATATAACCCAAATTTATATTTGCAGATACAAAAGAAATTGCTATCTTCCCTACTTAATTGTTCTTACAAAATAACCAACTATTCTCCAGGTGTTTTTTTATTAGATGCTTCTGGTTTAACTTACCGAGGAGGAGAACAAAAATTTTGTGAACTTGTAAAACATATCACTTTTCAGGCAGGTTTCAAACATATAAATATTGCCATAGCTGACACTGTTTTTACTGCTACAACAGCTAGCAAATTGAAAAATAAAGAACCTATTTTAATTAGCTGTGAACAAGACAAAATATTTTTAGCACCTCTTTCCATCCAATATTTGCCACTTTCCTCTGACATTCAAGAATCATTGCAACATCTTGGTATAAAAACTATCGAGCAATTTGCTAACATACCGAATGAAGAATTACAAGAACGCTTTGGTAAACAAATAGTACTAGCTCACGAACTAGCAAATGGTATTGATAAACGTTATCCAAATTTACCAGTACCAGATAAAGAATTTAAATGCACTCTTGATATTGGTTCAGCTATAGAATCATTGAATGAAACTCAATTTGTCTTGAAAGCCATACTAGAACGCCTCTGTTGTGATCTAAAAGAGCAAGGATTTTTAGCCAATGAATTATTGATTAGCTTTTACAACGACAATGATAAGTTCGATGAAAGAACCATAAAATTATTGCGTCCAGCTAATAATGCAAAATTTCTTTTAGAAATCATAAAGCTATCTCTTGCTTCAAAACCCCTTTCTCGCGAATTTACTCAAATATCCTTAGAAGTTTCAGAACATTCAAAAGAAGAATGGCAACAA
>JAUMHO010011197.1:0-10745 GCA_032360965.1 Ulva armoricana | reverse complement strand
GGCCGCCGGTGCACGCATGCATGCATGCATGCATAGCGGCGGCGCGCGCGGCTGTGGGGCCAGGGATCAAGGCCCCCTACACACCATGGTGTGGACATTAGTAAGGACCGACCAAGATATACCATCATGTTTTCCCCTCCGTACTAGAGTATGATGCGCTAATGCAGTAAACATTTATGCGACGACGTTCAAAATTGCATTTCTTCGATGGTTGGGGTTACGGGGGTGCGTGCGTCTCTGACCTTTCACACACCAGGACTAACATCACAACACCTCTTAAACCAGAGATGATCACAACTCTGAACATGCATTGCAAACCACAACGCATTTTACTTCTTAAATATTGCGATCCATTCTCGCTGCTTCTGGAGCTGAACTAGCCGCTCTTCACCAACACTGCGGTCACCGGTCAAACAGCATACCCCACAGTCAGCATCGCATAGATCATCGAGCTTCAAACTGTACAACATTCCGTGTACGCTTTTTGTATAAAATACGGCATCCGCATTCTGTGCATTGCACTGCATCATTGAGCTTCAGATGCAGCTCGACTCCGCAAGATCCACATGTGTAAGCAACTTTTGCGGTTTGCGCTTGCTGAGCTCCAACAATGGTTGGTGGCATCGTTGGTATCTTCTGCTGATCGGCTTGGCAGCAATTTCGATATTGCTCTCGGGCGCGTGCAAGAGGGAAAATAAACAGCCCGCGCAGGCAAAGTTCCAGTTACGTTGCTAAATGCCTGCGAATTCTCACAGTTTATGCTTGATCAAGCGCGGTACGACCGCTGTAAATGCTCGGGTGCCCCGAACTTGAAGTCACACGTAGTGCGATTGAAGTTCTAGCGATGCAAGGGTAAATCAGTTTTTAGACACATGTATGTTGGCAGTGTGTTTGTTGCACGCTTCAGAGCATCTGCATACAATCGAACGCTGTGGCGAAGGTGTAGCGCAGCCATTGTCGCGTCCCAACCCATGAAGACTGTGCATTAGCAGCAACCGCTACACACGCAGGGTTCAAAAAGCAGTATAGCTGCAGATCTCCATGCTAGGAATTTATTCACGTGCGGTCTGGGTCTTTCATGCAGTCAAGTAGTTGCTATCCAAGGTCTTGGCTGCTGGTTCGTCGGCACAGCGGTGGGAAGAATGGCAAAGAAAAAGCGGTCCAAAGATGGATCCAATTCTAGTGCGGATTCCACTTCCGTGTCTACATAACACATTTTTTGGTGCCAATTGCGTCGAGTACGCGAGATGAGTTCACAATAATGGATGCACAGCTCGGTCGTACGTGAATTCGCCGATCATCGTCACGATTGCCGCAGATGATGGCAGTCGTGTCGCTGGGGCGGATGACATGGACATTGACGCATTCCTGGCTGGGGGGTTTGAGACAGTGGTAGCGCAGGATACAGTGCCGCCTGCACTGGATTCCTTTGACACTGGACCGAGAAAGAAACAGCACAAACCTAGTAAGAGTAGTCAAGGTTATTTTCGTAAGCAGACGCAGTCCCACGCACCTGTCCAAGCAAGTCTTCCCGACAGCGGTGGCGGTGGTTCAGTGAAACGGGAGTTGAAATCACACAAGGCACAGCTGGAGGCACTGAAGGAGTCTGATCCTGCATTCTATCAGTACCTTAAAGAGAGCGACAAGGCTTTACTGGAATTTTCGGACAGCGATGCAGATGAGTCAGGCAGCGATGGACCAAGCACTGGAGGTGATAACGAACACTCGGGAGAAGAACGTGCAGACCTTACACTCTCGGTACGACACGCTGAAGACAGCAGCACTGTCAATGGTGTGTTATCTAACTCTCGCCTGGAGTTCGCTGCACTGCAGTTGTGTGACTGATCCGGGGCAGTGATGATTCTGTTTGAACGCAAATCATCTGCAGCAACATCCCATGAAGACTACGTATTGGAGCTGTCTGAGCCCTGGGTCTGTGTAGCTTTAGCATGCATCCGCAGTACATGCAACAGTATCCTGCACCTAGCCTTGAACGGTGTTCATCAAGTCGGACAAAGATATGCTGGTTGCACAGGTTATGCTGACACAGCCATGGTGGAGCGCGCATGCGCGGGCGCGAAGGAGGATGCTTCACTGGGGGCTATTCGCACCGTTTTGTCTCTGTACCGTTCCGCCTGCCACTATGCTGACCCTGCCAGCGATGACCTTGGAGGCGGAGCACGTCTCCGCATTGCCAGTGACGCTGCCTTTCAGCGAATCCTCGTGTTCACTCTGTCCGAAGCTGATACATTCTTCAGGCGGCTCTTGTCCAATGCCGCCAGTCCTGGGATACCAATCCCTGCTGCAACATTCAAATCAGCAAAGTATGTGCTGCTCAGCTACTCTTGATTCAGGCCATCCCGCGCACCTCTTCGTTGCTGCTGCTGAATTAATTGCTTGCTTACGAAAATAATTGTATGCATGCATGATTCTGTGGTAGCTTGAGGCAGCTGCTTTATGTAGGTGGCGGAAAGTTGGTCCTCTTGTCAAGTCGTACTTAGGGAACACGTTGCACCTACTTGCACATCTTGCCGAGGAGAACTCGTCAATGTTTATTTTACGAAGATTGCGCAGTAGTGCTGCATTTCTTGCACCGTTTGATATCCTGCGCAAGAAGATGCTGAAGCTGGTGGCAGGCATGTTCGGCTCGGCAGAGTCGCATCGTGTGCGATTGCAGGCGCTGCTTTGGATGCGTGAGACCGGCCTCACCTGCGGCGCAGATGCGCTGTCGGCTGTACTGCGGATTTCATACCGCACGTTCGCTGCACATGCCAGCTTTGTGACCTCCGCATCCCTGCCACACATTGCATTCATGGTCAGCAGCCTGGTGGAGCTGTATGGCATCGATGTGGGCATTAGCTATGAAGTAATGTTCGGATTTGTAGGCCAGCTGGTATGCTCCTGACTCACCTCGTCTTCAAACATGCACGCTGTTGCATTCCCTCTCTTGATTCTAGTCTGTGCTAGTTCGTGAATTATCTCCATCCTTGACAGCATACTTGGCTGCTCCACCCGCTGATTGCATGCTTGCAGGCTGGCCTGCTTCGTGACGCATTGACCATGAAGACTGTGGACTCATACCGGGAGGTGTATAGCTGGCGGGCCATCAACTGTTTGGAGCTGTGGGGTAGAGTGGTGGCTGCACATGCAGAACGTGGTGGCCTTGGACACTTGGTGTACCCCGTGGTGCAACTGTTGCTGGCAGCAGCAAGGCTTGTGCCGTCGCCGCGCTGGTTTCCAGTGCGGCTGAGGCTTGCGCGAATTCTCAACGCCGTGGCAGCTGCCACGCGAGCGTTCGTGCCAGTGGCGCCACTGCTGCTGGAGGTGCTTACATGGCCGGGATTCACACAGAAAGTTTCAGGCACAGGTAAAAGTCCAGATCTACTAAGGCAGCTCCGGCTGTCAAAAACAAATCTCAAGCTGGCATCTGTGCAGCAGGAGCTTGTGGAACAGGTGAGCCTCTGTCCGGTGTTCTCCACGGGATATGAGAACATGCAAGCCTTGAAAGAGTTGCAGAGCTGCAAACATACCTCTCAGCGTTTCACGATGCACTTGCACCCTGTTGCAGGCCATGGAGCTTCTGTCTGGCAGTTTAGCTTTGAGTGCTCGAAGTCCTGGGTTCCCAGAACTAGCACACTTGCCAACAGTTGCGCTTCGGAGGTTTGTAAAGACCACTCAGGCAGAGAGGTTCAGGTCACAGGCAACTCTTCTACTCCATGCAATCGATGAGAATGCCAAGTTCGTGGGTCTGAAGAGAGACAGTGTGGAGTTTGCCCCCAAGGACACAGCAGCTGCGTCTGACTTCTTACAGTGTGTTCCGCAAGATCTTGTCGCCTGCTCTTACCCCTCGCAACAAAGGCATCACTATTGTTCGCACTGTAGAAGTGAGCCTGATGCCAGAATTCCGTTGCTGACATATGCAAAACGACTTGCTGAGAAGGGTGCCCAGAAGCGGCTGCTTCCTGATGCTGCTGAAACCATGGTTGAAGAGGATATTTCCGATTCAGACGTAGACTTGGTACGATTTCTGCACCTACCTGCTCGCTCCCGGCTTGATGATACAAGACAGGCAGTAGCAGTTTTACAGGATAATGGCGCACAGCTCCTCCCCCGACGGCAAAATGACCCGGTCGCTGCTGAAGAACCAAGTGGCTTTCAGCACGTTGTACAGTCTGAAGGAGAAGTGGACGAAGATTTGGTCATGGTGCAGGATGATCTTGTTCAAGAATATGTTGTGTCTGGTGATGAAAGCGACGAACAGCTGATTACCACATCTGTATATGAAGGGCTCCCCGCAGGCTCGCATGCACGCAGGGAACGTCTCACAGGAAGCAAGACAGATAACAAGCCCAACAATGACAATGGAAAAGATAACAATGTTCCTCCCCAATCCCGGGGTGTGAGCAAAAAGGGAAAGAATTCTAAAAGCCAAATGAAGAACACACATAGACCTTGCAAAAAGCATGGCAGATAGTCAACATGTGGACATCCCTGGATGACCAGTCATCCTGACGCATCAGCTAGAACATCGTTTTGTGTCCTCACCTTTTGCGAAGGTCGCAAAGGTCGCAAACTTGCGTGGTTGCTGCTTCGTACTGGGTGTATAGCACTGCACCCTTCAGGGCATGTTTTTCCTGTACAATGGCTGCAATTGATACAGTCATTCTGTCCACTCTTTCCCCAGTGCCCACTGAACTGCATTCTGTCCTGTTACTTGGCTGGTAGGATGGAGTGGTATGGCTACTGCCACGTACCCCATGAGAGAATTCGACTGGAGTGGCAGCTTGGCCTATGTATGGACCTCCTTCATTTGTCATGGCCTCGACTCAATCCCTCCATAATAGTTGGCTGCGAACGTGGCACGTTTCATCATTAGAACCGGGGGCAAGTGTGGCTCTAAGTCCGTATAAGTGGTTGCATAGGCTTTCTCCCAGTAATTTGCACAGCAATTGCCAAACGCCTTGGTGACGAGCCAGACTGCAGACAGCACATGCCTGTGGATCAGTGTGGCTCAACTTCTGCAGAACTTTCTTAATCACCTTCCGCAATTTGTACCTTTTGAATAGGGACGGGGTATAAACATGCCTCAGTCGAGGGTTCACCAGAATACACTTGTGCAACTTTCCAATGTAATGCTGTACTCGTTCAGTTGGGCTCCCACTGTCCAGCTCAGGCGCTGGCAACTCTCCTGTATGCCTGATATAAATTGGCGAGCACTGAGACAAATGCGGAGGCTGATTCCAGTCACGTTGCACAATGCAGTGACAGCTGAATGAGTTCAGTAAAGTGCGAAGTACCAAACCAGTACCTCACAATATGTATCCTTTCTTCAGCTACGATCAGTCTCCCTGTTCGTACTGCAATGTACCTTTCTCTCTTATTCATGTCAGGCCAGGTACCTCGTTATGTCGAGAATTGACTAGGCTACTACAACAACTGCCCCCCATAAGTCTGAATACATGGGATAGTCTCAAAATTCAAACACAAAAGGCATTGACCTCATTCACGGCCAACCCGTTCTTCAAGCTCTTGAGCGAGAATTAGGTCCACTTCATCATCAGAGTCTAGCTCTGCTTCAGTCGTCTCCTTGGTGATGTAAGCCGATATTGGCTCACATGGCTTCGCATCAGAACGAGGGAACTTCAATTCACATCCTATAATCAGTTGCCTCTCCTCAGGCGCCTGCAGTGCGGACTGCGGCTGCCATAGTGTTGTCCCATCCTTGCGAATGACGAGGTATTGTGCTGGGATGTCCAAATGGGACTGTAAGTCTCGAGGCGCACGACCGTGTTGCCATCGATCTAGAATCTGCACAATCTGGTTGAAAGTAGGATGTAGTTCGATTGGTGGCAGATCTGGTTCAAATTCTCGGTCAGGATCAGGGAAATATGGTCGGAGATAGGACACGTTAATGACATTATGAATGCCGGAGTATGCATCAGGCAGTTTGATCTGATAGGCATTGGCACCAACAACACCTAACACAGTGAAAGGGCCCACAAACTTGGGAAGCAATTTTCTAACTTGCTTGCCCGTACAGTGAACTCGTAAAAAGAAAGAGGAAATTTTAACCAGGTCGTTGACTTTGAACTGTGGTGCATTTGGTGCAGATTTATGTGCATCAATTATGGCTTGCCTGGCATGTTCAATGCTGGCCTGGCCCTTTGCAAGTATGCTACCACGTTCTTTCAGCCAGAGATCAAATTCAGGATCATCAGATTCAGGTTGGTTATGCATCGGTGCACGCAGATCGCGTGGTGACCATGCAAACAAGAGTTTGTGTGGTGTGAAACCAGTGGCAGAGTGGATGGTGTTGTGATAAGCATGCAACACCCACAGGAACAGACGGAACCAATTCCTCCCAGTCATCCTGATGTTTTGACACGAAAGCACGCAAAATTGAAAAAAAAAAGTCCTATGGAAATTCTCAGTTTGACTATCCGTTTGCGGATGATATGCAGTGGAGTGGAACAACCGCACGCTGATGCTGGGCATAACTCGCTTGATGCGGCGGTCAGCAGTGAGACGTGAGTTCCGGTCACCCAAAATGCAATCAGGCAATCCAACCCATGAAAACACCTTGTCATAGAGCAACTCAATCAATTGTGCAGTGGCCATATGCTTGGTGCACGGAATGACAATTGCCCATTTGCTGAAACGATCAATAATAGCTATGTAGCCGTCGTTACCGCCTTTAGACTTTGGTAATCCAGAGACCCAGTCGAGTGGGATCCACGAGAAAGGTCGTCGAGGGGTCGGAAGGGGATGGCGACCAGGTTTGGGGTGCTAGCTTTTGAGCGCTGGCACACGAGACACCTGTAAACACGGTCCTGAACGGCAGCAAATATGTCAGGCCAATAATAATGTTGTTCAAGTGCATGGTATGTTTTGTTCCATAAAAAATGGGGGCACTGTCGTGACACTGTCGAGCGAGTGGAGAAAGGTGGCAGGCAGAGGGGAGGTATGTTCCGAGGATCTCAAGCGTCATGTGCTAAGTACTCCGCACATTCACATAACACTTTAGCCAAGGTAACTTAAGTATCTCAGGTATGCACGCGCGTCTCCTCGCTTCCACTGCGCACTCGCATAGCAGTACCGGTGAAACAAGTCTTCCTCTTCAGTGCATGAAAAGATACAAATATCGTCAAGATAAACAGCAATAAACTTGCTGAAGTCAACGGTCGATCCATTCCTAGGTGTTGTGAGATACCCTCACAGCCACTCGGGTGATGAACTTGTGCGCAGGTACATGGTCATGCATTGTTACCACATCACTACACAATACTAATAATTAATCAGTATAGATTTTACACTACGAACTCTCAACTATGAGCAAGTTCACATTTACCAAGTATACTCGGTAGGACTTCTAATATGAACTCTCTACCCCTACACGTTCCCCAAGACGTCAGTCGCAGCCCCTAGGACACTTCTGATTACTGGCATACACGGCTTCGCCGTAATGCTCGCCTCACCTTAACGCCCCACATCCAAGAGATCGTGTTTGATCTGTTACATTATGCCACTTTTGTGGCTCTGAAGGCGATTACACCCAACCTGAGGTATCAGAGCACCGTCACAGTAGTGTACACGGCATGCTCACGCTGATTTTACAGCCGTGCCAGCCACAAAGGCACACTCGTTACGCCTACAGGAATAATCCTGTCCTTCTTAATGCAACTGGGCGCAATCCCATCGCATCTATCGGCGAGGCCAGCTACACAGGGAGGTCCCGGGCGCATAAATATATGCGCTTGCTGGGAATGGCAGACTCACGATTGGGGGAGCTGACTTGGGGCGCCTTCCATTCAGCACATCCACAATTATTGCGTTTACACCCCATTCTGTATTCCTGTCTTGTTTTCCAGTACCTTGTCTTAATCGACAAGGAGCCGGTGCCGGGCATACCAGCCTCGAGCACGGCACTCCGTCTCGGGAGTTCACTCTACGCCCCGGGCTGGTCTAGCCCAGGTACGTGTTTTAACCACTGCTACACACTGATTACTTGAGCTGTAGTCTCTTGGCAATTATGTGATATTTCTGGCATGATCAGTACGTGTTGCCATGGTGTGCAAAGTTCAAACAGTACACCTGAAGTAATGCCGTAGCTTACAACACAGATCCTAAGCACATTTTTGTTGAATCACCTTGTCTGGACGATTTTCCACTCAGATTCTCCTTGTATGGATGTCTAGCTCCCATTTACCGGCTCGTGATATTATTAGTGCTACTGGTAGAGAAATATGTTACTTGTCGATTTGTAAGGAATATTGAGCTTGGTGATAGCACGGTACAGGGTATGCACGTGCTCGTTGGCAGCTGCCAACAGTGCTGAAACTGCACCAATTGCAATGATGTACCCGTAAAGAAGTGCACCACTCTGCATGAGGACTGTGCCAACCATTCGTTGAGAAAGTGTCTCTGGTGGTCATGTCCTACAGCAAGCCACGTCACCTCGCATAAAAAAAAGAGAGCTACGCTTCCCTGGTTCAGTGAAGCAAGGCCACGATGCTAATGAACTTGCACCCTATGTGAACTCTTGGAGCGAGGTTGAGCGGGATCATTCTGAGGCGACAAAGAAAGCATGGGACACAAGTGGCAATAGGCATGGGTCAGAAGTTGACTCTGTATCAGCCAGGATTATCTGCAGTACATTTTCATACATGACAAGGTCTTAAAATTCTCGTACCTACAGCAAAACAATCTACAGCGAGCCCCGCAAATTCACAATGATTGCTTCAGTTGAGCAAGTAGAAGAGCGCTACCCAATTGTTGTGAGTGCGTATATAGAAAAGTACAAGGCACCGATACAGGCTTCTTGAACATTGTTGGGAAGTTCCACTACCGTACCCAATGACGACTCCTCGTCGAAAAAAGCCAGCGGAGCAGGTGGCCCCGTGCATCAGAAGAAGGCTAGACCGCCGTAATGTCAAAGTCCTTGTAGGATATGGCGAGTAAGTGTCACATAATGTGACGACAGCGCTGCGAATGCATGCATGGCGGTGGCGCTGGCCGTCATTAGAACGTGCATGGAGGATCACTGCAGAACCGCGTAAGCCATTACGTTGCATCGAGTGATCACTCTGATTGTGTCTGTATCTGTGGCATTAGGCCAAGGCCATATACGCTATGAGCCACTGACTGTAATTACTCTTTCGTCGACAAGTCTCACTTGGCATATGCATGATCATCGCTAATACCTTGTCGTCAACCAGAAGCAAGGTATGTTGCGCTGTCTCCCTGCGTGTATGTGATCTCTCCAGATGCCTGCAAGCTGAGCCCGCCTATGAGTTACAACAAAAACGGAACTCGCATCCAAGACCAGAAAGTCTACACCACAAGCTTCAAGAAGAGTAGTAGTGCACAAGCTAACCAGTGCGTTGCAGGAACAACAGCTGCAGTGTGCTAAGCAAGGTGCAGATAACTATATTTGACAGCGACAGACGTTTCCACAACCTCCATGAACTTGGACAACCGGAAAACTCGGAGCAGCTTGACAAGCTGGCAAGTCTGAAAATATGAATTTGCAAGTGCAGCACAGCACAACCCTTCAACCTGATTCATAGATACACATGTACTGTGTCATATGAGCGCAACATTTTAAACACCAATGCGGACGAACCGTAAACAGGGCTGCCAATAGTGTCAAGGGGGATTGAGTTGATGAAATCGACGAAAACCCCACTCCCAAGATAGTTCCAGAAAACCGTGCGCTTGTCGTACACCGTGTTGAGGATACAGTATCATGCATGGCAGGCACATATGATGCATGACCTGATTCTTTCTACCGTAGTTCGAGCTTCACAGTGTGAGATATATAAGGAGTATGTGTGCTAGTGTAGCCAGTCTCTGCTTTGCAAGATGCTGGTTTGCACAAGGTGTGGGTTGTTGTCTGTTGTGATAAGAGTGTAGGTGTGGATTATTGCGTTACGGTACAACATACCTTGCAGGTCACTTGCCATACGACTATTGCCACATGTCGATACTGAGCGCTTCCTTGGTTTCAACAGGTTTGTTTATCCAGTAAGTCTCTGCTTTGCAAGATGCTGATTTGCACAAGGTCGCTTGCCGTACGATTATTGCCATATATCGATACTGAGCGCTTCCTTGATTTTCAACACTATGAACAGGCGGGCCCACATGCAGAAGGCCCGGATGGGAGATGCCTTGCATGTCGTGCAGGACCGAGCCAATGAAGACTGCATATGGGAGTGGGGACAGGTGGCATCCCTGGGCAACGCCCCGGCGGATGGGGAAGGCGGACGAGACAGAGCCCCCTACCCGCACTGTGCTAGTCGCTGAGGAGTACATGCTGTGTATAACCGAAAAGGCAGCCCCTGTGACTCCCTTTCCTTTGAGACGATGTAGCAGGAGATCGTGCGGGACAGAGTCATATGCTTTGGCCATGTAAAAAGAGCACGCAAACGTGAGCTGCCCCGCAGCCGTGCGTTGCCAGACAACAGCGAGCAGGCTTTGCAGCGGATTCAGCGTGCCTCTGCCCTGGTGGAAGGCGTATTGATGATCATGGAGGCTGATAGCCCGAATGACATGTGCCGACAGGAGCGTGGCGAACAGCGTGTCTATGACTGGGAGAAGTGTGAGGGGCATTGTAATACTCCACCAAAATGGCAGAGAGAATCAGGACGGTCCTTCAAGGCCCACAGATAGTTATGACCTAAGCATCTGTTGTCTGAGACCCACATCGCACAGACGACCAGCGACGCCCCTTCTAGCCACCTCCATGC
>JAUMHO010011186.1:0-10760 GCA_032360965.1 Ulva armoricana | reverse complement strand
CGCTTTCAGTTCGCCCGGCAAGTCTGCCTCGGCCTGCTCGCCGTGGCCGCTGTTCCAAGCGTCCATGCCGCGTCGGCGGCCGACGGCTACCCGAACAAACCCATCCGTCTGATCGTCCCCTTCGTGCCGGGTGCCGGCGCGGATGAGCGGCGGGGCGAACTCCTTGCTGGGCCCGGACCCGGCCGAGAAGAGCGCGACACGCAATCCCTTCAGATTTTCGTGCGTGAGCTGCCTCACCTCGTGGGGCTCGCCCCGGTACAGAATCCGCTGCCCGGCCGAGCGCGCCGAGGCGAGCAGGCGGATCTCGCCGTGGGAGAATCGTCGCTGTTCGAGCACGGCCAGCATCTCGCGGCCGACCGCGCCGGTTGCACCCACCACCGCGATGGACGGACCCTGTAGCACCTTCGCTCCTCTCCCGCTCAATAGGCGCGGTCCACCACGGCGTCGGCCAGCGAGAGCAGCAGCCGCTTGGCGCTGGACTCCGGCAGCGGCATGAGCGCGGCCTTGGCCTGATCAACGCAGCGCTGGGCGGTCTGACGCGCGTAGTTGATGGAGCCGGTCTGGCCGAGGGCGGCGACCATCGCCGCGCCGTGCCCGTGCTGGTCCGAGCGTTCGGCCTGTTCGAGCAACGCCAGCGACGAGCGGCGCAGGGCGGGCGCGGCGGCGGCCAGGTGGTGGATCAGCGGCAGGGTGAGCTTGCCCTTCTCCACGTCCTTGCCCAGCGACTTGCCCACCACCGCCTGGTCGCCGGTGAGGTCGAGCAGGTCGTCCTGAATCTGGAAGGCGATGCCCAGGTCCATGCCGAAGCTCTCGAACCGCTCGGCCGTGGCCGACGGCGCGCCGGCGCTGCTCGCGCCCAGCCGGCACGCGACGGCGATGAGCGAGGCCGTCTTGCGGCGGACGATGGAGTAGTAGGTCTCTTCGTCGAGCGCGAAGTTGCCGCGGTGGTGGTTCTGCAGCAGCTCGCCCTCGCAGAGCGTCATGCCCACGCGGGCCACGCGCAACGCCGCGTCGGAGTCGTTGAGCGTGGAGCACAGGTGGTACGCGGCGGAGAAGAGGTAGTCGCCCAGGATCACGGCCGCTTCGTTGCCGTGAAGCTGGTTCACGGTGGGCGACTGGCGGCGGGTGTCGGCCTCGTCGAGCACGTCGTCGTGCACGAGCGTGGCGACGTGGATGAGTTCAAAGACCGCGGCGAGCGTGACCTCGCGCGGGCCCACGTGCGCATCGGTCGGGGCCTCGGGCGCGAGCGGGTTGGCGGCCAGCCCGGCGAGCAGGGCCATGGTGGGGCGCACCATCTTGCCGCGGTAGCGCTCCACGTGCTGCACAAGGCCCTGCACGGGCACCAGGCCGGTGGTGAGCTGCTCGTCAAGCCGCGCCTCGACGCGCTGGAGCGACCGCGCCAGGAGGGCTTGCAGGGGTTCGAGCGCCGGGTTCACGCGGAGAAGCGTGGGCATGGGGGAAGCAACGCGGGGCGGGGGGATGATCGGAGCGTAGGGACGGGCGTGGCCTACTTCTCGCAGACCAGATACCCCACGTACGAGCGATCGGCCGTGCCCGTTCGGGCCTCACGGAAACGACCGGTGCCGCCGCCGCGCTTGTTTGTGCCCTCCCAGAAAACCCTGACGCGAGAGAAGCCCGCGTCGGCCAGGGCCTCCTGAAGTTCCTTCACGCCCCACACACGCCATTCGTAGGTGAACGCCCGTTTCATCGGCGGGCCGGAGGGAAACTCGAAATGGATGTGGCAGGTCGTGCGGGCGGTGATCGGGTCGTACCACGCGTGCTCCCACACGTACGTGAACGGGCCACCCACGCCGGTGCGCGGGTCGCGCGGCAGCCGGCAACGGGTTCGGTCGGACATCTCCAGATGCGCCTCGCTGCCACCCATGAAGTCGAGCACGAGCAGGCCCCCGGGGGCCAGGGCCGCTCGAGCGCGGCTGAGGTAGCGGATGAGCGCCGCCCGCTGGGTGAAGACCCAGTACGAGAAGTTCAGGGCCAGGATCAGGTCGTGGCGCGGCGAACGGCCGGTGGGTACATCCAGCACGTTGGCGCAGAGCAGGCCGAGCCTGGAACGCTGGTCCGCGGTCAACCGGGCCAGCACGTTGCGACGCGCCCAGCTGAGGGTGGGGCGGTGGAGGTCGACACCCAGGCAGGTGCGCTGCGGATGCGACGCCACCCACGCGGTCGCGACCTCGGCGGAAGCGCAGAAATCCTCCCGCAGGTGCAGGGCCGGGCGGCCGCGCAGGCGACGGAAGGTGCGCGAGGCGAAGGCCACTTCGTGGGCCGGGTCTTGCACCGCACAGCGGTAGAGCGCGTAGCGGTCGGCGTTGGATGCCCGGAGCGCGACTGGGGCAGAAGGACGGGGCGAGCGGGCGGACGTGTCGGGCATGGCGGCGAGTGTAGATGCCGCGCAGCGGGCGGCCGAACGCGGGACCGCCCCGCGGCGTAGGTGGGTGCGAGGTTCTCGGGCGTGGACGGGTGCGGGCCGAACCCCGTTCAGGGCTCGGGTTTTCGCGCAGGATTCTCACGACCCTCACGCCCTACCGGTATGTCCGCGGCAAAGTCGCCGATAGAATCACGACTCCCCGTGCCCGGGCCGCGGGGGGTGCCTGTTTGGTGGATGGATCCTGCCCGGGGTGCGTTGAAGAGGTGAAGCATGAAGCTCTCGATGATCGGTACCGGGTACGTGGGTCTGGTGACGGGCGTTTGCCTGGCCAACTGCGGCAACGACGTGGTGTGCCTGGATGTGGACCCGCGCAAGATCGAGATGCTCAAGAAGGGCAAGAGCCCGATCTACGAGCCCGGGCTGGATGACTTGCTGGAGCGGAACATCGCCGCGGGGCGGCTGACGTTCTCGACCGATGCGCACGAGTCGCACCGCGACGCGGACATGTGCTTCATCTGCGTGGGCACGCCGTCTGACGAGCGTGGCCACACGGACATGAAGTACATCCACTCCGCCGCGGACCAGGTGGCGGAGGTGCTGATCAAGCTCGGGCCCACGGCCAAGCCCAAGGTGATCGTGGTGAAGAGCACGGTGCCGGTGGGCACCACGCTGATGGTGAAGAACCGCATCCGCGAGAAGGTGGGCCCGAACATCAAGTTCGATGTTGCGAACAACCCGGAGTTTCTCAAGGAGGGCGCGGCGATCGAGGACTTCAACAAGCCCGACCGCGTGGTGTGCGGCGTGGAGAACGACGCGGTGGGCGAGCGGATGCGCGACCTGTACGACCCGTTCGTGCGCAACGGCCACCCGATCTACGTGATGGACATTCTCTCCAGCGAGATGGTGAAGTACGCCAGCAACGCCATGCTGGCGTGCAAGATCAGCTTCATCAACGAGATGGCCAACCTGTGCGAGGCCTACGGCGCGAACGTGACCCGCGTGCGCGAGGGCATGTGCGCCGACAAGCGGATCGGCAACCAGTTCCTGTACCCCGGCCTGGGCTATGGCGGCTCGTGCTTCCCCAAGGACACGCTTGCCTGCATCATGATGGGCGAGAAGAGCGGCGTGCCCACGCCGGTGAACAAGGCCGTGCATGACCTGAACCAGGCCCAGCGCGACCGCTTCTTCACCAAGATCATGACGCACTTCAAGGCCAAGGACGCCCCCGGCGGGCTCACGGGCCGCACGATCGGCTTTTGGGGCATCGCCTTCAAGCCGCGCACCGACGACATCCGCGAGGCGCCGGCCATCACGCTGATGCGCAAGGCGCTCTCCTATGGCGCGAAGGTGAAGGCCTTTGACCCCGTGGCCAATGAGAACGCACGGCGCGACCTGGGCCCCGCCTACGAGATTCTCGACGACATGTACGCCGTGGCCGACGGGGCCGATGCGCTGATCGTGGCGACGGACTGGGACGACTTCAAGAGCCCCGACTTCGCCCGCGTGGCCAAGAGCATGAAGAGCCGCGTGATCTTCGACGGGCGGAACCTGTACCGCCCGCAGCAGATGAAGGATCTGGGCTTCTCGCACTACTCGGTGGGACGCGCACCGGCGATTGTGGGCTGATCTCGCCCCCGGCGGTCTCCGGTTAGGCTCTGGCCCGTGGCAAAGAGCGGCCTCATCCAGATGATCCGCGGGCGGCGGGCGGCGCGGCTCACGCGCCTGCGGCTGCTGCTGGGCACGGTGGCCACCGTGGGCGTGGGGGCGCTGTGGCTGATGGGGCGGCTGGACCAGTTCGAGGCCCGCACCCAGGACTGGCGGCAGTGGCTCTTCTGGAGCGCCGACAAGCCGCCCTCGAAGGAGATCGCGATCGTCGCCATCGACGACCGCTCGCTCGACACCGTCGCGCGCTGGCCGTGGGACCGCGAGCTGCTGGGCGCGCTCATCGACGAGTTGCGGCACGCCGACGCGAGCGTGATCGCGCTCGATATCGTGATGCCCGAGCCGCAGCGGCCACGCAACGTTGTGGTGGGTCGCACGCCCAACGTGAACCGGGCGCACGTAGTGTGGGACCCGCCTCCGAAGGATGCACCGCCGGGGTTCAGCCCGACCACCGGGTATATCGCCGACGATCAGATCCTTGCCGACGCCATCTACACGCACGGGCGCGTGATCCTCGCCAGCGGTTTCACCTTCAAGGCCCGCGCCGCCCTCGACGCGCAGGGGAAGGACGCCTCGGGCGACGCCCCTGTCGCGGGCACCACCGCCGCGGCGGGCGGCGAGCGGCTGCGCGTGCCGCTCTCTCGCGTCGTGAGCACGCTCACGGCCTCGCCGGACCTGATGGAGATGGAGGAGGAGAAGGCCGTGCTCGCGCTTGGCACGCGGGTGCTGGGCAACGCCCTCACGGGCATCACGCGCGGGCAGGAGTTCAACGACCTGCGTCAGCAACTGCGATCGGCCAAGACGCTGCTGACCAAGGGGCGGGAGAGCTCGGCGCCCCTCCCGCCGACGCCCCCGGGGCAGGAGCCGCGCCCGTGGGTGGGCTCGGTGGAGCCCTCACCGCCGATCTCGATCCTGGCCGATTCGGCGGCGCGGCTCGCCAACGTCACGTTCGACAGCTACGACGCCGACGGGCTGACCCGCAGGATTCCGCTGTGGGTCGAGCATCAGGGCCGCCTGTGGCCCAACCTCGGGCTGGCGGCCATGCTGGAGCACCGCGGAATCTCACTGACGGACGTAAGTTTCACCCCGACCAGCACGGTCATCAAAGTGCACGGCGGAACCCAGGTGCGGCTGCCGATGATCCGCGATCGGCTGCTGGGGCAGTCGCTGGTGGAGGGGCTGCACTACATCACCTGGCCGCGCGGCAGGCGGTTCATCGACCCGCAGGGAGACGACGCTCTCGGATCGACCGCGCACGGCGGCACGCCGGGCGATACTCCCGAGCAGCGGGCCGGCGCGCCGACGGCCGCCTCGTCCGGCGGCACGCGGCGGGAGGCCTCCACCGGCGGCACGTCTCAGCCGCGCGGCTGGGAGCTGCAGTTCTTCGATCTGGCCAACCGCACGCCCAACGAGATTTCCGCCGGATACTGCCTGGAGCCCGTGCGCCTGGCGGACGGTATCCGGGAGAACCTCAACCAGATCGCCGACTTTGCGGGCTATGTGGCCAAAGCCGGAGCGACGCCCGCGGAGCGCGGCAGCGTCCTGGCCACGGCCGCCGCCTCATTGTCGAGGCTGGAGAGCGACGACGAGCAGTGGAACGACGGCTGGCGCGAGGTGGAGCGGGCCTTCCAGCCCGTGTTCGACGATGTCTACGACTACTTGTACGGCGACTTCGGCATCGACCCGGCCGTGCCCGATGAGCAGCGCGGCGAGGCCGAGCGTAAGGCCGTCGGGCTGGCGCGCACGTTTCTCGCCAGCTCGCCCCACGCGATGGCCCAGTTGCGGCTGGCGCGCGAGCAGATCGCGGCCGTGCGCCGCACGCTGCACGATCGGCTGCACGGGCGGATCGTGTTTGTCGGGTGGACCGCCACCGGTGCCGCGGCGGACTTTGTGAACTCGCAGATCGACCCCAAGACGCCGGGTGTGCACGTGCACGCGGCGGTGGCCAACGCGCTGCTCACCGAGCACGCGCTGGCCCCCTGGCAGAAGCGGGCCGACCTGGCCGTGCTGGGCATCATGGGCGTGCTGGGCACGCTGGTGGCCATCACCTTTTCAGCGCTCATCGGGCCGCTGGCGCTCGGCGCCCTGGTGGCGGGGTGGTTCGTGGTCGCCGGGGCGGTCGTGTGGATGGACCACTCGATGATCGCCGCGGTGGCGGGGCCGTGCATCGCCGCGGGCGCGGCGTGGGTGGTGGTGCTGAGCCACCGGCTGCTGATCGAAACGCGCGACCGCCGGCAGACCGAGGACCGGTTCAAGAGCTACGTGCCGCCGGGCGTGGTGGACATGCTGGTGGAGAACCCCGACCTGGCCGACATGAAGCCGCAGAAGCGCGAGCTGACGGTGATGTTCTCCGACGTGGCCGACTTCACCACCACCGCCGAGCGCATCGGCCCCGTGGTGCTCGAGAAGACGCTGGGCCTGTACCTCTCGGAAATGACCGACGTGCTGAGCAAGCACAAGGCCACCATCGACAAGTTCCTGGGCGACGGCATCATGGCCTTCTGGAACGCGCCGCTCGCGGACCCCGACCACGCCCGCAACTGCTGCCTCGCCTCGATCGAGCAGCTCCAGCGCCTGGACGAACTCAACGCCCGCAACGCCTTCGAGGAGGCCGGTGCGTTGTACGTTCGCATCGGCATGTCCACCGGCGAGTGCATGGTGGGCGACTACGGCACGGCCCGCAAAAAGGGCTACACCGTGCTGGCCGACACGGCCAACTTCGCGGCGCGGCTGGAAGGGGCCAACAAGTTCTTCGGCAGCCGCATCCTCGCCGGCAGCACCACGCGCGACGTGTGCAAGGACCTGCGCTGGCGCTTCCTGGGCAAGGTGCTGGTGAAGGGCAAGAAGGATGAGGAGTGGCTGTACGAACTGGTGGGCGACCTGAAGCCCAAGGGCGACCAGACGCCGCAGTGGATCGAAGCAACCGAGGCCGCGGTGGATGCGTACATCCAAGGACGGATGGACAAGGCCGAGGACCTCTTTGTCCAACTCGAGAAGCACTTCGACGACAAGAAGCTCAGCGCTCTGTACCAGAACTCGATCGAGTTGTGGCGGCGGCGCTCGGACTTTGATGACAAGTTCGACGGTGCCATCCAGCTCACCGAGAAGTAGCCCGCGGCACCGGGCGGGGCTTGAAGGCCGTTCCAGCACCCGGAGGGCCGTTCGGAAGTTGTTCACATCCGGCTAAGTCGCCCATTTCCTCGCACACCACCCGATGTGGTGGTACATTCTCGGACGGGGGAACCGATATGACCGGTCCCCCACTCTCTCGTCCTGCCCTCGAGGAGCCTTGACATGATCACGCGCAGCACGGACCGCTCGCACCCCGTCCACACCGGCCTTGACCGTCTGGTGCGGTCGCTCGCCGCCGCGTCGGTGTACGCCACGGGCCCCCTGGCCCTGGCGGTGATCGCCGGATCCGCGTGGGCGTGGCAGCCCGACAAACCGGCCGAGCCCGCGGCGGCGCAGCCCGCGGCCGATGCCGCGCCAGCCGACGAGGCCAACGCCGCGCCGACGCCGATGTTCATCGTGGGCTTCAAGGGCAGGGTGGGTTACCGAGCCGAAGGGGAGACCAAGTGGACGCCCGCCAAGACGGGCGCGGTGCTGCACGAGGGGTACGAGATCGCCACGAGCGAGAACAGCCTGGTGCAGATCCAGGTGGGCGCGGGCCAGCGGTTCACCATCGACCGGGCCAGCAAGGTCATTCTCACGCAGGCCATCGCCAAGCCCGGTGTCGAGCAGACCGTGCTCGACCTGCCCTACGGCCGCATCAACTTCGACGTGACCAGCGCGCGGCTGGCCAACGACGTGAAGATCATGGCACCGGATGCCACGCTGGCGATCCGCGGCACCATCGGCGGCATGGAGGTGCGGGCGGGCTTCCCCACGCGTGCCTTCGGCGGGCAACTCAACAGGGGCCGCATCGAGGTGAAGCACCGCAAGGGCGTGCTGGCCACGCTCACGGGCAACGAGGCGACCGACAGCAACAACCCCCAGCCGGGCCAGAACTTCTTCCGCGACGGCTTCATCGAGATCAACGACGGGCGGGCGCGTGTGGGCGACGAGTTCCGCTTCGTGTTCAACTTCCAGACCGTGTTCTTCCTGGTCTTCGGCAACCTCACCGACACGGGCGGCGGCATTCCGCCGCCGGTCTCGGGCAACTTCACCATCAACCTGCAATCCACGTTCGGCGCGTTTGACCCGATCCCCGCGGGCACGCTCGTCACGGTGAACTCGATCGCCACGCCGCGCCTGGTGGCCTCGCCCGGGCCCACCGATGCGAACCTGAACGCGCAGGTGATCGGCGAGGCCGTGACGCAGAACCCCAACATGAGCAGCCCCGAGTTCCTGCGGCTGGAGACCGGCGCGGGCGGCTCGGTGCTGCGCTCGTTGACGATGGACGGACGAGACACCACCTTCGGCGTGGTCGGCACCTTCGCCAGCTCGGCCGGGTCGCAACTGCGCGGCCTCGGCCAGGTGGACCGGCAGTTGTACTCGGTGCGGACCACTGACGGCGGCGGCACGGTCGTTCGCCTCAACCCGGCTCAGGGCAGTATCAGCTCGATCGCCGAGTTCGGTGGTGCCCGCTTCGAGAGCATCGACGGCATCACCGAGCGCGGCACGCTGGTGATGGGCGGGCGGCTGCCCGGCAGCATGGCGGGCTTCAACCCTTTCGGCACCCGCGCCACCGGCGTGGCCGGCCCGGACGCGCTGGTGGTGGAGTACGACCCACGCATCCACGCTCTGGTGAACGCCGTGAGCGACCTGCGCGATGAGTTCAGCGGGGTCAACACGGCCGCCACGTCGTTGCCTGTCGAGTTGGACCCGACGCAGATCTACGACATCGGCGGCCTTGGCGCCAACGTGATTACCGATGCCAAGTTCGCCGGCATCGCGTTTGCCCGGCAGGGTGCCCCCACCAACGGCGTGGGCGTGTTCGTGCCTGAGAACATCCTGACCATGCACCTGGTCACCACCATCGACAGCAGCAACAACTTCCTCGCAAACAACCCCGGCGTGGCCACGTCCCGCTACGCGATCGGCTTCAAGACCGCCGCGCCCGCCACGTTCGGCGCGGCGTTCATCGGTGAAGACCCGGTGCTGCGCGACCTGAGCACCGAGCGCGGCCCCACCTCGCCCGCGGGCCCGGGCCTGGTGCCCGTGAGCGGCCCGCTCGACATGACGCTCAACCCCCTCTTCGCCACGCTCGGATACACCATGAACGTGGCGACGTCGGGCGTGGCCGAGGCGCTGCTGCGCTCGGCCATCCTGCAGGTGGCGATCGGCGCCACGGCCAACCAGCCCTCGTTCAGCGGGCTGGGCACGTTCATCACCCAGTACGCGGGGCACGCGGCGGGCTTCGGCCAGGCGAGCTACGCCTTCCGCACCGGTCTGAGCCCGATGGACCCGTTGTACCTCACGCCCGTGGTCGCCACGACCCTGATGGGCCCGACCTTCTACTTCGTCGACGGTGCCTCCGGCCAGTTGATCGAGCGCGACCTGTTCGGGAACCAGGTGAACACGCTGGGCCTGACCTATGCCGCGCCCAACGGCCTGCCGGTGTTCGGCTCGGCGGTCTGGGGCGGCACGGCGGGCACCGGCAAGTTGTTCCTCGCCACCGAGGTGAGCGTGGATGCGAACGCGCAGCCCACCACGCGCATCAGCCAGTTCGACCTCACGCAGAGCGCGGGCGGAATGATCACGCCTCCCCAGCCGTTCGCCACGCTGCTGCCCGTGAGCACGGTGAACGGCGCGGCCCGCGTTCTCAACGACTCGTACGTGCTGTCCGGGCTGGCCACGCTAGGGACGGACGTCTACGGCGCGGGCATCCGCACGGGCTCGCAGGCGCCGGAGAACGGCTTCGTCCAGGGCATCTTCCGTATCCCGCCGGGTGCTGGCACCGCCACCAACCCGCCCGAGATGCGGTTCTTCTTCCCCACCCAGGATGTGAACACGGGGCTTGCCGGTGCGCCCGCGCGCGGGTCGCTGTTTGTGGGCGTGGGCCTCTTCGACACCCCCACCGGCCACGGGAGCCCCAACAACACCACCTTCATTGCGCTCAACGGGCAGGCGGCCCTGCTCGAACTCGACCCGCGCAACCAGTTCGTCAAGAACGCTTTCCAGTCGAGCAACGGCGACTTTGCTGCGGTCACCGGAGCGGGCGTGACCACCCCCACGGTGGTGGTGGGCGGCACCTTCGCCAACCTCGCGCAGGTCGATGATGTGCGGGGCATGGCCTATGTGGGCAACAAGCTCGTGTTGAGCGCCATGACGACCTCGGGCCAGCCCGTGCTCATCACCTACAACCCCGACGCCAACAACACCACCGCCGCGCGGCTGGAAAAAGTCGAGTTCCTCACGGCCCCACCGGCCGGCCCGGCGTTCGGCGAGCTTGCTTCGGAGCCGGTGGGCATCACCCCCGGCCCCATGGTAACGCTGGGGTCGCCGACGGTGGCCATCACGTCCGTCGACATCAACCCGGTCTTCAGGCAGATGTCGTACAGCACGCAGGCGGCCCAGAGCGGTGTGATCCGAAACCTCGTGGCCGAGTACGTCATCGCGCGGGCCAGCAGCCCCATGGACTGCCGCAACAGCGCGGCGATCCAGATGGACGCCACCATCAACAACGGCCGGACCCTCAACGGGATCATCGCCAGCCACGCCAACCAAGTGCAGGGCGTGGGCCAGTCCATCCAGGAGTTCCGCAACAACCTGC
>JAUMHO010011175.1:0-10764 GCA_032360965.1 Ulva armoricana | reverse complement strand
CGGATTTGGTAGAGGCTGGTTTGTGCAAGCCGTTTTGGAACGAATTAGGATGAAAACCGAATTAACGAGCAGCGAATAAACGAAGGGGGACTGTACACAAGTGCAGGGTTTGAACACAGGGAATTTAGACAAGTCAACGATGTTCCTGCCAAGTCTTTGGTGTTGGCCAGGATGAATATCAATGTACAAGATGTTAACGCAAATCTCTTGATAACAGACGATGTTTTCAGCCCCATGAATGCTTTACATGCATTGCTCAGTTATATTAAGCTTGTGGGCAGCAATGACCCACGAACCTTATTGTGCCATTCACCCAATCCCAGTATGATGTTGTGGCAAGGCGTACTTATGGTAATATGCTGAGGACCTAGTGCTGCAAGAGGACGAAAAGATAGTTTGCGTTACTAAATTTCACAATTCAACCTGTCTGAATGTGCAAAGACACTTTTTCGAAGGGTGTAAATTAAAATGGGAACGACCTTTCATACCATATGATTTATCAATAATGCCGGTTCCGGTTGTGGTTACTAGGTCATCTTGACCTGGCGAATACTCCCGTGTGCACTATGATACATGTTCGGAGTGTGACATATTTCATGTCCAGATGTGTTAGTTGCATCACTACCCTCATACATCATGCAGGGGAAACACCACAACAAGCAACGGAAATTACCAGTCCTGACTCAATACTCCATGAAACCAGATACAGAGCTTTGAATCTGCAAATCAGCACTGAAGCAGTCCTACGTAAACCACACAAAGAACCAAGTGGCTGAAGTTGCAATGCAGCCAATGGAACAATGCTGACATCAATTTATCATCATCATCATACGTGCGTACTATTGGATCAGCAGTCAATGGTGACGCAGGCCTCATTCAGCTTTGCTCCCTGGTTCATCTTGTGAAGCTGGGCAACCATGTGCATGAACAGTAGAGCTGTAGCATAACCATCCTCAACAGCATAATTGTACTGTCGCTTTGTGAGAGGACGCAACTCCCAGTTGCTGTCACGGATACCAGGTGGACGGGACACCTGCAAAATCATGTGACCATAATGGAATGGATTGACATACCAATGCGGACAACACAGCAGCTCCAACAAGGCAGAAGATGGTTTCAGAAGACCACACCGCAAAATGCAAAACATTGTTGGTCATGATGCGGATGCTGATTCTCTCTCTCTCTTCCTCAGAAATAAGCTCCAGATCATGTGCAATTGTGCTTAGCTCCAGAAACTTTGCTGGCTTGACGTTGAACTGTTTGACCAGCTTCTGCATTTTAGGCCCGATGCGTACGCCTCCCTTGAAAATCTCTTCATCGGCAAAGAATGCATGCAAGCATGCAGGGATACCACCCTCATGCACATCCCAGATAATGGTGTGGTGCATGTCAGAGAGGACGATGATGGCAATTTTGCCTGCGGGGCGCCGATGCAGACCGACTCTATGCTCTGTTTCAAAGCCCCAGACAGCCTGGTCCTTGTGGTCAGCAAGGAAGTTGGCAAGGACTTCTTCGCTCGCAGTTGGACCCACAACACTGGTCTGCCAGGCTTCCTGCTGCATGACTGTGACATTCTGTGGTGTACCGCTCGCAATGGCGTCATTGTTCTCCATCACATCTGGTTGGATCACAATGCTGGCAAGATCATCCGGCAAGCCAGCCAGAATACCAGCAACCATCTCCTTATCATCTTCCATCCAAACAATCAGCTCAGGTGTGTACCGCGATGGCTTGGAGTTGTTTCGAGGGGGCATGCGAGGCCACTGACGCTTGATGCCAGGGATCTGTCCTAGCAGCATCTTGAACACTCGCAAACTATGCATGCTTGGGGGATCAGCATCAGGACGCTGCTCCTTAAAGTCCATAGACGTCAAGCGGAGGAGTGACTTGACAGAAAGACCAAACTGGATGTTGACAGCTCCTTTAGCACACAGACGCTTGTAGATAAGGCCCGCAATAAAAGTGGAATCGTTGGCATCTGCTGGCAGGTCAAGTGCCTGTGGCTCCAGCGGCGTGCCTTGTGGGCGACGGCGGCCCTCTGCTGGAGCCTCACCCGTGGCAGCAGCTTCAGGTGCACGTGTACGCGGAGGGCGTGTGCGTGCGGGCCGGGATTGTCCCCTGGGAGGCTTTTCGGGCCGAGGCACCATCCACGCTTTGCCATCCTGGAAACGAATTCTGTTGAAGCGCTGTGCAGACAACATAAACTCTTCCTCACTTTGCAAATCTTCTGGCAGCATTTCGTCCCCTTCCAGCGCTGCCTTTTTTGCCTCAACCACTTTTGCAAAAACATCCGCAACAGTGCAAGCAGAGGCCTCGTCGGATGCTCCCTGCACGTTCACAATTGCTAAGCATCTTTCACAACGACTTCACGACTTCTAATCTATCAGCAAGGTCAAATCATGTGCAGGGCAAGCCTGAGGCCACACCAGCTCTTGAAGAGTGGAAATGGTTAATCCTATCAGGCCTTTGCTTGCACGACGAGGGCTGGTCAAGCGTGCCCTTTCAACGTTATTGCAAGAAACCGCAATGCGGAACACATCTGGCTTAGACTCGAGGAATTCTTTGAATGCCTGCTCCGTCTGTAGCTCGGGTGCATTGCTGTCATGAATGCGCTTGAGGACGTTGATCAAGTGCTCCAACACCACACCTGCAAAAGAAACATGACCATACAGCCGTCTTGAACAGATCGGGCGAAGCGCCGACGTGTATGATAGACTTGGCAGTTGGTGGGTCAACACGGCATGCGGAACGCACCGCCACGGCGACTCAGGAAGTCCTTCGTCACTTCTTCCAGATCAGCTTTGTTGATACCAGTAACACCTGCAGGATAAAGGTATTCCTAATAAAACTCACCAGCATTTCGACCGCAGCCGAGCCGCGCAGAGTGTGCTGCACAAGCGCTCGAGCGCATGAGCGGATCGAACGCTGGGATTAGCGAAGCCGTTAATCTCGTATACAACATAGACGTCCAGTGGTATAACAAGTCTCATAGTAACTGTTGCAAAACGCAATCTGCGTCAAAACTATCTGAATTGTGCATTCCGGACGTCACGACAGCGACAAATGCGATGCCACTGGTTCACATGCCAATGGACCCGGCCTGACGGCAAACCGTGCATTGTTCCGTTTTTGTATTCGGAACGAGCTGGCGTGCAAAGACACCGCGACGGGTACACCTCTACGAAGGCGTGCGAGACCTTCCGCAAACGCTTTGCGCTAGAAAGACACTCACGCAGAAATGATGAGCACCTTCAATGCACCTGGCTGAAATCACGTTGTCGAAAAGACATTTCGTGTAGAATTTTACAACACGTTAGCTAGACAAGCCGGGTTTAGTGCCGACAGAGTGGCGCCACACCTTCCATAATAGCCCAGTGTGAAAGCAGACGATTACGAAGAGATAGAGACGTATTATGCAACACGCAGGTGGACTTGCTACTGCGACAGCGTCAGTTCTGCCGGCGCTACGTGTTTCGCTCAAACAAGGTGTCGGATGTAGCGCTGGCAAGTGAAGCAGTGCGGGGAGTACTGCCGAAGAGGTAGTCTATGAACATTTATAGACGGATGGGCAAGTTCGTGGCATGTATGTGTGGAGCTGGATGTGTTCGAACGTGCGATGCATGGCTGAAGTGGTGTGCGTGTCTGGCGTGTCACTGCCCAAAACTCCACCCAGTTCGTGCACCACCGATCAACACCCAGCCTGTCCCTGCGGACGGCTTCATCCAGGAAGCAGCACGCATCAGCATGTCACCGTTGTCTGCTGTAAGTCATGACTCATGATTGGCACGCATGTTGCATGATTAGATGGAGCATGAAGCATGGCGGCAATCGCAGGCCGTGTTCTTTGGCATATGACCACCCTCTCCCCAGTCACAAGTCTCATCCCACTTAGAATAGGTTAATAAAGGGCATGAGGGTCTTTCTGTTGTAGAAAGCTCGTATGAGCATGTGTTGCAGATTGCCGTGCTCTCCCGGTTACCTGTGTTCATCACATCGGACTCATAAAAGAAAACTATGAATTCGCGGGTCAGAAGCATCAAAATATTACATATCTGATATCCTTAAGGGGAAAACGTATGGCAGTGCTATTGTGATGCTGTGGGTCCTTGATCCTGTCAGTCTGTTTCAGCCTTGTTTCTTTACACCTAGTTCCAAAACACTTCTGTTATCAGTACACAGCACGATGCGCTGTGGTTCATGAGATCGGGCCGTGATACATAATGTCCTGGTTTTTCCTTGTTCAAATACAAGTGCTACTCACCCTGCGATTCTGACTACTGAGCGCAGACCATGCTGTACAACATATTAACACTGTCATTCAAAATGTCTTGAGACAATTTCCTGCGCAAGATGGCTGGGTCATAAACATGCTGGGTTCCTCTTCGGGGCGTGTCAGCGTGTAGACCGATCATACCCGTCGGTGTGTCGAATAGTGTTCACGCTGTCAGGCTCAGGAGGCAGGTGCTTGATATCTCGGCAGGTGTAACATCCCGGCGAGGGCCCATTGATATATCCACGCGCGCAAGTCTGGGGCAGTTGATCAGGTCAAGATGCCGCAGCGACCAAATGTGCTGGTCTGCAACGACGACGGTATCCATGCGCCAGGCGTACGCGCATTGATCGTCGCTTTACATCAATTGGATCTATGTGATCTGTTCATATGTTGTCCAGCAAGTGAACAGAGTGGGAAAAGCCAGGCTATAACCCTCAGCAGTGCCATTGTGACTCGCCATTTGCACGGCGTTCATTCCGAGTCTCTTTGCTGCATCGAAGTCCATGGCACACCCGCAGATGCTGTGATGGTGGGACTTTATTCCAATACGTTCAGCAAGCAGGTAAACGCGTTTGTGTATGATATCCACCAACCCAATTCGGGATGCTCTTGTGGAGGAAACCGGCGCCATGAGTGTGGCACGCTGGCATGGCTGCGTGATCTGATGATTTCACCATTGAACAGCTGCTTTTAAGTCAAAATGATGATGGCAATATGCTACAGGTCTCTCAGTGGGACCTAGTTGTAAGTGGCATCAATCGAGGTGACAACTTGGGTTTGCATGTCATTTACTCCGGCACTGTGGGGGCTGCTCGAGAAGCAGCATGTAAGGCAAACCTCCCAACATACCCTCTGTTCGTGACATGTGGATAATAAAACTGAAGGCTGTTAATAACACAGGTATAGAGGTGAAAGTTTTGACCATCTGATGCACCGTGCAAAATCATCCGCTGCTGCCATGACAACTCGTTGGCTGTAGGATATCGCGGCTATTGCGTTTTCTTTGGCCGCCCACAGAGTGAGCACTGTCGAAGATTTCTCACAAGCAGCCTCCTACTGTGCAGCCATTGTCAAAGGTGCCCTAGCACGGTGGTCTGGGAACATGCCTCCAGAACTGTTGGGCAATGTCGTAAACGTCAATATACCAGGCCCGTCTTGCAGCAACATCAAGGGCTTATTTCTTGCGAGAATGAGCCGTTCGTCAGTTCTTTGTGGGTTTCGTAACGCATCTGGAAAGTTCAAGTCAGAAGCTCTGCGTCGCACAGACATGGCTGCTGATGATCCTGATGTGAAGGTTCTTACCAACACCAAAACTTCATTTCGAGAGTGCGCATGATCCAGTGTCTTCTCCGCTGCCATACTGCTGCACCCGACATATGGTCGAGATGTCACAACCACTTACATCAAGTCTTCTACTGCTGAGCCTTGATTGTGGCATGCTTTGATTTTCACTGATAAGCATCCCAGCACAACTGATTCACATGTGTCTGCCACCTCAGTGATGATTCTTTGTTTCTTGAGGGCGGGAGTCGCTTGACACCTTGTGTGAGGAGTTCGTGATTGTAGGGACATGACAGTTGGGTGTGACTTCTGGGCGGTGAAACATGGATATATCAGCATAACGCCACTTGACCTGATGCAAGACTTTTCATTGACCGCGAAGCATCTCGGTCGTGGACGAGAATTTGTGTCAATTGTATGGGAGATCATGAAAGATGTGTCATCTCAACTGGACATGGTAGCAGAATGCACTGACACACCAAAGCTGTAACTGGGAAAACATTTACCACAAGGTTGCCAATATTCTTTTGGGCTGTTATTTCAATACTCCCTGATAAGAATGTGATACATTTAGGAAGTCCTGCTGGCGCCGCTTTCCTGCGCATCCCATGCTTGCCGAAACTCGGAAATAAGCTCTAGTAGGGCTTGACTTTCAAGAGTGACACTTGCGTTCAAGCCTGCTGGGGCAGTCAGGTACCAAGCTGAATGTAGTTTCTCAACAGGAGAGTCAATTATTGGCAACGGATGGGCTTCAGTATTAAAAACGTAACTTTCAAAAGGCAATACCTGTATACACAGCAGTTTGACACGGCACCCACACCAGTAGAACATGTGCTTACATGACACCAAGTACCTGGATCAAAACACACCTCTGGAGGACTGAAGAGCAAGAAAAAGTACTTCAAAGTCTCGGCAATAAAGAACGACTCTGTCTTGTCCCTTTTTGTAGCAGGGACTGACAGAACTGAATCCAGACTTGCGTATCCACCTTCATCCAGGCGAGCATGCATTTCGAAGGCCCGAAAAATCTGCCAGCCCCAATCCTGATACTTCACATCCCCAGTAACCCTCCAAAGAACAAAAAGAGACTCAACCGTTTCCGGTCGAAGAATATTATGCGAGTCCATGGGTTTCACCTTGAAGTGCCCACCTCCAACCTCGCCCTGAAACAGACAGCTCACATGGGAAGACACGTGATTAATGAAATGGATCAAAGCTTCGGTCAAAACCACAATACAGCGCTCATGGGCAGGAACATCCGGAAGCATCTGCACTTTACCTCGAAGGCTGAGAACATGTCTTCATCGTGTTCACCAGCCTGGGACCCATTTGCTCTGCGCTCGACAAAGTGTACCAGCTCAGGAGCCAAGCCAGTTGGAGTGAAGCGATACATCGAGTAGCAGGTGTGCATCAAGTGCTGTGCCAGATCCAGATCGCCCAGTTGGCGAGTTTCAGTCCCTGTGCCACAACATTCTCTTACATGCACGCATCATTCATAGCACACATGGCGCTATATCGACCCATACCTGTCTCCACTCCATGAAAATGTCCCAAAGCCAATACCCCTGGCAAGAAACAGACCAAGTGGTCCATTTTACCCGTCAAATTGTGGTTTGAACGTGCAGTCCGCTCCCCGATATACAGCAGGCCGCCCACATCCAGGGGAGCAGTTCGCCCGACTAGTAGCTCCCGGACACCTTGCATTGCTTTGTGATACATCTCCAGTATTTGCATATCTTTTCTGCCCGAAATTATGTACTGCTTGAGCATGTACCTGCGGTAGCTGTATCTATGAAAGCAGTGCCATCAATCACGACAGGAAGTGCACCTGCCGATTATGTTTGTGGCTTACATGACTGGTCTTGAAAGAGAGCATGTCTGCCATAATGCAGTTGCAAGCTGGGAAGACCAGCCTAGAGAGAGATACGCACTCGTAGTACGAGTCACCACGTGCTCCCAGTGTGATATCCTCGCCGCCAAAGCGACCAGACGCTCCAGCATCTGGTGCCACGTATATTGGCGCCAAGCCATGAGTACTTCCTGGCACATTATTCATTACTTTCCATACATGTAGTGCTGGAAAAGAGAGGGCATCGTATCCCGCAACCTGAATGACCCAGTTCAGTTAAACTGTCATTCAGCAGCCATGTAATTTCAAGGTGTTCTTCTCAGCAACAGGATAGTCTGATAGGCCAAGCACACACCCTGGCGACATGGCAAAATTCAAGCGATAGAGTTGTTGCCTCAGATAGTGAAGAATATGCTGTCCAAGTCGGCTGTCTTGCGGTGATTGACTTGAGATCGACATCACTGTAAGGGATTCCTGACTTGGAGTTGAAAGCAACCAATAGCCGCAGGGCTACTTCAATCGCAGGCCGCAACAGGCGCTTGTCCCCATCAAGCAGGTGGGCAGCGGATAGCAAACCGCCCACCACACGAATCGTGCACTCAAACACGTTTGTATTCGCACCCGGCTGACCAGCTGTATCCAATGCAGTGATCCACTGAGCCACCTCCTCTACTTCCTGCAAATCGAGGCCCACCAATCAGCGGCAAACGATGTCAGAGCAATGCTACAAGCACACATTATCAGGGAGCTGGCGTGCATCAACCTGCCCAACTTGGATATATGATGTGGCTCAGCACCATCTTGCGATGATGTGGATGCACCAGCAGGTGAACTCATGCGACGCCTGTTGTATGCAAAAGCAACAACGCATATTTAAGCAGACTCGTAACTGCCACAAGCGCTTCAGAAAGACGGAAGATGGCACGGTCCTCACCTCATGCAATCCAGCCAGTATCAGGGTATCCAGTGAGTCAATCATTGCAAGACCGAGGCCAAACCATTGATTTCCCTTACAAGATATTGGTAGGACCTCGTCATAACCCCAAGCGCAGCGGCGATAGGACCTCCATGCCCTCTGTATGGCAGCCAACACCTGCTCCTGTCGTTTGGTTTCATCTTTTATACATGCCAGCCCATCCGGATCCGCGGCACAAGTGCTCCTCAAGCCATCACATATTGAAGACGCTTTGCATCGGATGCTGTTGTCTGAAAGGCGACGGACGTTCTCACTGTGCACTTCAGAATCTGCGATATCAAATTGAATCTCATCCTGCTGTCCCACATGCACAGCTTTCCGTTTTGAGTTGGCTTGGATGACCTTGCCTTGGCCTGCCACAACGTCCTCTTGAGGTGCTTGGGAGTGTACATGCGAACCATGCAGTGCAGACTCTGTTACTGCCTCTGAAGCTGCAAACTTCTGCCCCTGTACAACTATTCAACTTTTCATCACCAGCCAAAGGCAGCAAATGTGCAGTGGAGCTACGTGCAGATAGCCGCAAACAGGCGCATTTGCTGCAAAGCTACATGGCACAAGTCCTAAATTACCTTACCAATTACCAAGTCCTAAATTATAGGATCTTGGCCTTTGCCAACCACGCCCCCACCCATGACCTCTCAGATGCCTTGTGAAATCGCCCTACCTAGGTCTGAACAGTAGGCTACAGCAGAGAACGCACCAAACCGAAACATATATTTATACCGCGATAAGTCGAATAAGAACACGGGCGGCTGCGCGACCTCATCGAATATGTCTGTAGCATGCACAAAACCGGAAATGGACGCCAGAAGCATACCTGTGTGTTTCGCGTTCTGCTGCCAGCACCAAGGTAAAGAATGAGAACGACGACAGCTACGGCAGTCCATAATACAGGAAAGCGCCTGCCACGGACGCCCTTTATCCACCAGCCGCCAGTGAGCAGTGTGCCGCGTCCCGCCTCCAGATCCGAGACGACACCTGCACCTAGTGGGCAGCATTTGCGAGCCTGATTATGGTAGTAACGTCCACTGTATGTCCTAATCTTTGTCCGTGACTTTTGAGTCAGCGCTGGGCTACTTCGACGTTGTGGTGTGTATATGATGCACACGTACTGCGATCGTGACTGTTCTTCCGCTGCTGCCTGTCAATCGAAAAAGACAGACCAGGCCTCATTGGAGGACACAGTGCACAGCAGCTGCTTCGAACGTGGTCCTTCCGGTCGTGGCCACACTGTACTGCTGAAGAGCCTGCGACCGTGGGCGAGGGCGTGTACTTAGCTCTTCTGGAGGCTGCATCAAACGTGCTGGCAATACGAAGCTATGCGAATTGCCCAGTGAAAAAACATGCGTATTCGGTTGATCCTGGAATTGCTTTAGATCATGCACACGCCTTGACTACGGTGGGCCTGCGCGATCGCTTTTAAATCAAAGCCTGTAGTGGTCAACTCCCACAAGCAGTCAACAGCGGCAGAATGCACTGACGTAGATAGGCTGACGAAAGCGAGTTGCATGGGCGTCGCGGATCGAGTGACACATACATGTCGCCATGACGCTTGAGATCGAGGCTGCCCACGGTGAGAATATGGGCCACTGCTTCAAGCACAAGCGTCGCAACGGTGTTGTCAACGCCAGTTGCAATGAGTACTGGGCCATGCATACGCCGCATTTTGCATAGGTGTGGTGACCCTAGAAATTCATGCTTTGTCATGGGCTCGTGGTCGATGCTAAGAGTAGTAATGCCAGAAACATTCATTAGTTTTGTTGAAATTGTAGATCTGCGGCCAATATGATTAAGTAAATGTAAATGTGACACCTACTCGCCATGCCATATCCTACAAGGACCTTGACAACTCCGGATAACGGGGACCACAAGCCAAGGGGTAAATCATCTGGGAAATTCAATTAATTAATAAACCAGATCGAGCATCACGTCAGGCCCAAGCGGGCATTGGCCACAGCCCCCCACGGACAATGTGGACAGAGAGATGGACCCTCCCCCCCCCCCCCCTCACACACTTATACAGCATCTACATAATAACAGACCCTGCAGCCCTTGTGAGCATCACAAATGTTAGACAGAACCGAGGTCGGTTTCCCGAATTTATTGTTCTTCCTGTAGTTACGCTTCCACGATTAATCTGTGCAGACTCTCCACAAAACTACAAGACATGGTTTGTACATGACCAACACTTGCACGAAGTCTGTGTCCCGACCGATGCACCACTCCGATTCAAGCTTAATGACCAACTTAAGGTTAATATCAACAGTAACACAGGTACAGTCCCCCTTCGTTAATTCGGTCACCTTTATTTGACAGAAATCGACTGAATTAAGCCGAGAACTGAATTATCGGTCTCACTGTAATTCGGTTTCGCCACATTGACTG
>JAUMHO010011164.1:0-10770 GCA_032360965.1 Ulva armoricana | reverse complement strand
CTTTGTCCGCCCCTACTTGTAGGGGTGCCGTGGCCGATGCCCGTTTGGGTCTGGCGTGATTCTCGATCCTCCTTTTATGTGTTTTTTAGTAGACATGGCTCATGAATATCTCATGGGATCCATGCATTTAGTCTTCCCCAGTCGATGCCTGTGGGTATACATTACACGTGTGGACACTGCATCGCTGCGCTGGCGAACCCTTGCCGCAACACAGGCTTGCATCTCACAGTCAGGTGATCCTGTAACTATTCGAAAGTCTGAAGCCTATGTCCGCCGAAATGCACTTCATGATGGGACCGTACGTCCATATTTGTCGCTCTACGTTCTGCACGCATCGTGCCACAGTTCACAGGTAACTGAAATCGGTAACCTGTGTTTTCGTACGTACCGGAAAATATACGACCCGTGCATTAAGACTGTTACTGCACTTACCGTGCATTCGCGCTGCGTTCCCGCGTTGCGGAACCGCATCGGTAGCAATCAGTCTGATCTGGGCGCTTAAGGGACACGGCTTGCAGCGTAGTGCACATCAGTAGTTATGCGCTGGCTAATTGTGGTGCATGCTTTCAGACAAGCGCACTTTCTGGAAGCTCAAGGTGTTTCCCTGTTGCTGACGGTGTTGCCTAACCTGTATCATGCAGTGCCATGCGATCAGGTGCAGCCAAAACAATGCAAAACAGCTCTTCCAAGCTACCATTGTTTGACAATTTGTCATGTCTTCCCGTGTATGTGTGCTGGAAGGTGTACAATTCAGAGAAGAGCGTATGGGCAAGCTCTTGTTGGTTTTGACTTCTTACAAAACTCATTTCCATAAATGCGCAACACACAAGATAGCTAAGACGCCAAGTCATGCAGGTTATCAGGTATTTCATCAAGTTCGTCATGCTTCCAAAAAGGCAGGTGGCTCCACCAAGAATCGAAAGGGTTCGCAGTCACAGCGGTTGGGGATCAAACTGTTTCACGGGCAGGCTTGCAAGCCAGGCAGCATTATTGTTCGACAAAGAGGTACCAAGTGGAAACCAGCGGATAATGTCGGCCTAGGCAAAGACCATACCATATTTTCGTTGCACCATGGGAACGTACACTTTTTCCGACATCCAACAACCAAGCGCACTTTTGTTCGAGTTGAGCGTAAGGACGACGATCTGCCTGTCATGACAAATTCTAAGCTACCGTTTTCCGCGGCTGACCCCTTGCACGTAGCAGCATGAAAGGTACTGTGCAGTGCACCTGGAGACGGCAATGCAGCCACCTCGCATGGCAATGAGCCTTTGTACATGTCCTGATCATAGATAACTTCAAGCGTTCATGTAATTACCTTGTTCAGGTTGACTGACACATGTGATTTGGCTTGATCAACCCACATCCGCTGCTGTTCTGCCTTGCTCTGGCAGTCTCTTCTGAAGCATGCCGTATTGACTGTCATCCATATCCAACTTGCTTGAACCTCCCACATGTCACTGCATAATGAAAGGGTTACAAAGTGATTTTCCCAGGTGCAGTGTAATTGCAGCAAAATGCGTTTCCTAGCTGCACCATGCAACACTCCATGCCATGGCTCTGTCACTCCTGTCAAGGAGCAATGACGTCCAGCGCGAATGATGCTTGGAGCGTTTTCCGTTGCACAGAAAGATGCCCGGAGTCTTTGATTGCGCCAGCATTATATTACTGGCAGCACGACAACAGACGCACAACTACAGGACTGCCTGTAGCCCTGCTTTGAGTCAACGGGATTCGACCGACAAGCATGCGCAGTGAAATGGCATCAAGTTCACATACCTACGTAGACATCACTATTACAAACGGACATCACTGGGTTAAATGGGAGATTAAAAACGCACATCCTCGCGTATTGAGTTGCAGGTCGCACATCAGGATTGTCTCGACTGTCAGTGAAAATTTGCACCTTGTATGCAAACATGTGCCTTCCCGGCCAGCTATGCTATCACTGCTCCAGACAACAGCAACCCCGTCTTGCTGCCATCGTCTACCCTGTCGATAAGCATTCAGTTGCCATGTTTATTCCGAAACAACGATCAAAATGCATTCTGCACTGGCGCAGCAGGCTACTCTGGAACCAGACTGAGGCACCATCCATCTGTCGAGTCCAGCCACCCCACGGTGGATGTTCCTAGCGTGGTTAGCCCAGCTAAACACACTCCAGGCAGGGGTACGCCAGGAGCGCTAGTGCACACACATATACCACCAGAACCTGACACACCCGTGCAATGGCATTTGCCTCTGTCTGCCCCAGTCATATCTACATCTGGGTGGACCTGGTTTGCAAGTAAACACCAACAAAAACTCCTCTGGTAACTCGCACAATAGCCGCGGCCCGCAGCCACCTGCACTAGCCACCCCGTCCATCTCCAGTGGATCCTCGCAGGGTCATCTACTGCTGCAGTTGTAAAGCAGCGCATTCACCAGGCGACACAGCAGCCACACCTCCGCAGCCGGCACCGCCCCGCAGCCAGCCACAGAGGGCATCCTTGTCAGCGGCCCTGTTCTGCCGCCAGTGCTCGTACGAGCTCGGAGCACTCAGCCGCGAGTGCCGGCGTCAGTGTCAGCGTGGCGATGGAACAGTCATCATCGCTCCCACTATTCGACTCTGCATCTGAGCTCTCATAGCCTGGCAGCTGCCTCTGTCCCATGCCCAGGGCCGCATCTCGCGCTGACCGCCCCGAAAGCTGTGGGGACACCTGGGCCACTGAAACCTGCGCAGGAGACGATGAACCCAAGCTGAAACAGTGCGGTGACTCCCCATCGACTGGGGTAAACACCGCGCTGACCTGGACATCGTCATGCGTTCCGGCGCTGCGGCGGGATGCTCCCTGGCACGACAGAGGCGCTCGCAAGGAGGAGTCCAGAGGCAGCTCCCCGGATGCGTCACTGTCGGTTCCATGCAGCGCGAGGCTCCGCTGGGTTGTGGCGGTCATAAGGCTGGTGGGGGCGCTGGAGCGCAACGCGGGCGCCGCGTCTGGGCCGGGTCCTAGGTGGCGTGTGCTGAGGTGTTCGGGTGAAAGGCGCGTCTGGAGCGCTGGGATGTCTGCTATGTGAGTAGCGGGGCAGGGCATGCGTGCAGGAGCTGCTGCGAGCGGTACTGGCATGGAGCCGGAGCGGGCGGAGGAGGCTGGTGAGTGTGGCAGGGTGCCTGCGGGAGAGGTGCCCGTGAGCTGCGAGGTTAAGGAAGGGCGTGGGGAGGAGTGGCACTGCGACGAGAGGCTGTTCTGCCGAGATGGGTACTTCTGCGGGGAGAGGCTGTGTTGTGGGGAGAGGCTGGGTGGGGGGGGGAAGTGTGGCAGAGCGCGGGCAACCGGCGAGCTGAGACTCTTTGGGAGGGAGCGATGACTCATCAGGGGCTGCTGCTTTGGAGGTGACAAGTTTCTGAGAGCTGACGGACTCGTGCTTGGGGAGAGGCTGTACTGTGGAGATAGCAGGGAGAGGCTTCTAGTGCGGATGCGGCTGTGAGGTGTACGGAGAAAGGACATGCCTCGCAGCTCCTCATCGAGGTCGAGGTCCAGCTCAGCGTCTAAGGTCAAGTCGTCATGCATATCGCGGAGCTGGTTGAATCGCGGGATTGGGGACAGATGTTTATGAGGCGGGCTGGGCGGTGGAGCGTTGGGAGATATGCGAGATTGGTAGTCTGCGTGAAGAAACTGCTTTGCTGGCGTCGCTGCAGCAGCTGCCGAGGGAGTCGATGCTGGTTTTGCGGATGGATACAAGTCAGCTTCTGGTTGCGCTCGATCTTGTCGGGATCGTGCAGGATGAGTGGGATATGGTGGTGGCTTGGAAGTGGAGCGGGATCTTGTTGCACGAGGGCGTGGCCCATCCTGTTGTCTCGAGGTCGGCCCACGGGAGGATGGCTGTGAGGAAGACTGCAGCATGCTGGAGCCGGAGCTCTGCGGCTGGAAAGGTTTGTGCTGTGTGGGCCGGCCAGCAAACCTTGGCAGCCTGCTCTTGGGTGGTGGTGTGCTTGCGCTCTTTGATGGCCGTACTCTGTGATCAGGGAGCCTCAACCTGGGAGCTTCGCGAAGGGGTCTGGCGGCATCTCTATCTCTAGACACCTGGAGTAACATCCAAAGGACTTGGTGGGCCTCATTGAAGTCAGCATTGAAGTGAACTCGTCTGCGATGCGCATGAACTCTACTGTATGGACCGCTCCTCCACGCCGGCGCAGCCATACGTTGCATGTTGATAACTATTCCTGTGAAAATGTTGAGCATGACGGATCACCGCGCACCCCATCTACAGACATGTCGCAGGCTGCGGGCGAGTGCGCGAGGTCAGTGTCTTCGGCGAAAGCAGCTGCTTCAACTCTGTGCGATCGAAGAGCGATGCCAGGTGAGTCACAAAGCTCTCTCCTACCACTCTGAGAGCCTATTACACCATCTAGATCGTTTGACTGGCCTGCGCCTGAACTATTTACCTCGCATGGGATGCCATGCGCACATACCATATCAACAATTCCGACACAAGCGAAGTCTATTGCAATAAACGATCCATCAACCTGTACACCATTCTAAGCGTTCTGTGCTGCGAATCACGCAAGTGAGCGGAATTCTCGGTCCGATGGATGCGGGACAGCACGATTCGACGTCGCCAGAAATGATGTCGGTTTGCAACGTCCTGAGCCATGCGCTTGCAGCCCAGCCTCGTAACATGTGACACTCGTTTTGTGCCATTGGCTCATTGCCCGCGACCATGACAAGACCCTTTCGCATGCTTCGGTCTTTTAAAACCGCATCAGTGGTAACGAGACAATGACCATCGCCTAGCAGAACCACGCCTCCGTCGTCACGCACGTTCCTCAAGCATGTAGCACCCTTGCCGTGCGCACACGTGGCCAACAGATGTCAGTTGTCATGCAAATTTGCCCTTCGGCGATCTTGCACAAATTTCTTGCAGTAGCAATCGGCGCGTGGTTTGTATAGTCAACGTCATTGTGGGGCCGACCCACTGACAGCGCCTGGACTTGCACGTCCGACAAGAGTGCGTAGATGGAGCACTTGCACCACGTTAGCTTGTATTTGTCGAGTTTTGCGTAATTATGACGGCTCATGCGTGAGTTGGCGCGCGCTGCATTTCGTGCCCGCCATTGCCATGGCGAATTCACACGTACACTATGTGAGGGATGATCAGTGGACTAACTGCACGGCGACAGCTTGCTACCGGAACGCCAGTGTAAGACCTGTTTGAAATTCCGGCTTTTCGTTTGTGGAGCGGTCGCAGGCCTCTAGCGTCTCACAGCCTCACAATGTGTCTATGCGCATGGGACTGTACTGACAGGTGGGTGCACGCGGCAGCTGAGCTCAAACATTGTCATGTTTGCATGCATAAATAAATTAGTAGAAACATGCAGTAGCCGATAAGAACAACATGAGGCAAGCCCATCACACCATCTGCCCGCATGAATTTCTTGCTTATCCCATCTAGATTTTCCTTAAGCGTGATGGCCTTGTCTACGGAAGGACTGTACGCTGGCTTTGCTGGCCATGAATGCAGGATCCTGTCACAAAAAAATATATATCCCCAAGTACATGATAGTGATCGAACGAGACACGGGTTGACATTTTGCTGGTAGACTCTGTTGAGGGCATCGCGATCTTGGATGTGAGTTCATCCAACCAGGAGGGCAGAGTGTTATGGTGAAAGCATCCAGAGAAGGGTGCAGCTGCAGCTGTGGCACGTGTCTAAGTTTGCACAGTGCAAGCAGCGACAGCGACGCTCAGCGACGGTCTGATCCACGATAGGATGGCACGCAGGCGATGAAGTTCCTGCACCACATTGCGTAGAACGCATGCAGTCAATTAAACAAAACAGAAGTATCAGTGTGGATGGCACAGGCGGGGAGAGAGGTCAGTGTTGTCAGTACAGTATCCTTCATTTTATTTCTTTTCAGGGATGTGCTCAGGGAGGAATAGCTGGGCGATCAAAACGTCTGTCCCACGTGGCGTCAAATCTAGGGAGCGGTTTTGGACCAGGTGGTTTGCACCCGGAGGATGAAAGAGTGATATAGTGGTCGTATTGGCAACGTGTATACCGCCTTGGCTGTTGTGGGATATACCTGTTCCGGTGATATGCAGTCCGACAGGTCAGCACAAAACTCACGCTTGCGGCAGTGAATGAAGTCATGCAGGGCATCCGCTTGCCCGTGCAGACGAGACCATGCACGAGACCATCCTGAGGAAGGATATGCTTCACACACTCTGCCTGCACACCATCATCGCCCTAGCACCAGTCACAAACGAGCAGCAGTTTCAAGAACAAACCAAGGAGTTGGGGCATGATGCCAATCGCAAAGAGGCACCCCCACTGGCAGGGACAGGCACAGACCCGACGACCATGCGGCTTGCACACAGCCCAGCCCAAGCACGCCTCAGCCACTGCACTCCTACGAGCGATTGCAGGGCAGGATAGCAGCAGCGTGCTCGGGAGCGTGTGGACGGCCACATGTAAACGGGATGGTTCGCCCAACGCGCATGGCAGCGCTGCATCACGCACTCATACCCGGTGATAGAAAAAATATGCTTTTTCAGGTTGGATTTTTGGGGCCAGACCCTGGAAAACTGCGCTGCACGGGTTGCCTGCTTGCATGGCCGATCCGCCGACCTGCCAGCTGCAGAGGACGGATTAACCAGCAGCCACCACTGCCACCGCCACCCCGGTAGGCGCACCCCAGAGTCTCCAGGGGTGATCCCACACCGTCTCCGAAAGAGGGTTGCGAGGGCGGAGACCCCCCCAAATCTACTGAACCCTGGCGCTGCGGCACCGGGGGCATCCATGCCGCTGCCACTGCTGGGCCCCATCGGCAGTCAGGCGACCGCAGCGCAGCGCATCACATAACCCTGCCCTGTTCGTGGTGTGCATTGTTCAGGGTCCAACTCGGCGGACCTTCCAAAGCCAACAAATGTGATTTGTTGGGAACACATCGCAGGCCCAAGCCCCAGAAACATGACTGCTAGGAGTAACGCTGGCAGCGACCGTACCAGTCGGTCAGTGTGCCCGACCGCCGGCGTGATGGAAGCAGGGGCTGCGCTTGGCAGGGTGGTCCTACCGGCACTGACGCCTGTCGGCAGCGCATCGCTGCACGAGTACACGCGCGCACTGTCTCGCGCGAGAGTTCTCCAGCGATCGGGGGGCAGCGTTGATGCGTGGTTGTGAGCCCTGGCCGGGGGACCCTGCAACATACTCCCAGGCCCACTGCGCCCTGGGCGTCGTATGCATGGGTGCCGCTGTGCCTCTGCATACAGGCAACCACGGCAGTCCGTTGGGGCACCGATGCAGTCGTGCTCCGATGGTGTGCGCGTAGCACCTCACGGCATCACCGAGGGGCTCCGGCTAGCTGTGCGAACGCTTTGTGCCCGGTCGTGGCAGTGCACTCGGCCGGGTGGGCACGACCGCATCGGTGCCCCAACGCTGTGGGTGTCCAGCACATGCCCGATGCTGACGTGAGGACAGGTGTTGTCATGACCAGCGCGATTGATCGTGTGTTAGCGTTGCTGAGCTGAGATCATATTGGATGCAGGGCAACAGGCCACAGCCTGACACGGAGGCGCCTAGACGCATGTGCGCGCCTGGGACATAGCCGCGCACTGACTCCATGCATGCACCACATGCAAGTGCCCGGTGCGCACTGGGGCACCGATCACGCCCCTTTGCGTCCGATTTCACTCAATAATGCATGTGGTAAGAGATGCACTGTGGCGAACCCCAGCATGGCCCTTTGGTGTTCTCACCTGCCCGGGGACCATGTATGTTGGCTGTGTACCTCACCCGATGTAGTGACAAAAGAGAACACGGGAACCAAGTGGACCAATTCACGGAGTCAAGCAACAGCGGCCTCACCCCATGTGCGGCCCCTGTGCTGGGAGCTCCTCGAGCCGGTGCATGAACGCAACGCTGACATAGCTATGGCGTACGCGGTGGAAGATAGATGGAGGTGTATTGGGCATGCGATGCTGCCGTGTGTGCAGCTGGTCTTCGGGAATGGCCCCGTGCGGGGTGGCCGGCTAGCGGTGGGACACGCTTCGTGTTGTGCGTCGCGTGAGACGAGTGCGCACTCACAGGAGAAGGGGAACCGGGCATCACGCCAAACCCAAGCACCATATGGCCGACATTGTCAGCGGTGCCGTCGTCTGCGCGGGCGTGAGGGGTCACACATTGCGGAAACGCATGTATATGGCTGCTGCTGTATGTGCCCTGCATCTGCCAGACACGTCTCACGTCCGCGCCGTGTTGCAATTCAATTGAAGGAGTCTCCTGTTCTGCGTGGCTTGCATGGACAGGTTGCTGCAAGGATCCCGTGTGTATCTGCTGATGCATCTGTTTCGTGCACCCCTATATATAGCTACACATCCCCGATTGGGCTTGGCTCGACGCCCTTTCTTCTCTCTCTTATGTGCGGCAGAAGTCCGCACGTCGATGCGGCCTGACTGGTCGAAACGCAAAGCGCAGGTGTTGAGACACCCATCCAAGCTATCTCCCCACAGATCTCCAGAGTTTCACGTGAAACTCGTACGGCATTCCTCGCTGACACAGGTTTCGCGGAGACCCGCTTGCAAACGGGTTTAGCGTGACGCCAGAGTCGATGTGATTGTGACAATTCATTCTGGCTGCATGCGGATCACCGGCGGGGCTGGACTGTCTCCGACTGGGAGTCCACACACTCACACCTCCCAGTGGCACTAGCTTGTTATCTGTGTCTGCTGCTATGTTAGCTCGGTACCATCATGTCTGCAGCGCAACAGCTGGTTGCTCGAGGCAGTGCCATGTCCCCAGCAGACTTCAACTACGGCTGTCATGTGGTGGGTGTCATGAAACGTGCCCAAGTACTGCTGGACCTGGCTCACAACCATATCAGTGCCAAGCCATCCCATCATGATGCGGCCGACGTATACAGAACCATACCCGTCTGGAAATACACGTCTTTCGCGAAGAATGCCAGACTCTAACGTGTTTGCTTCGTATATCGCGGCGTTGGTTGTCTAACGGGTGCTTGGGCCAGCTGCAGTGCTCTGAACACGAGACGCACCGGCACCTGGCAGATAGTCGAGCTTGAAGGCGCCCCTTACAAAACATCCAAAAAATCAGCCACTGCAATCAAAGTATCGTTGATGTTCGCTGCAGCATCTCACGCGTCGAAGCAAGCCATGTTTGCCTGGCGACGTTGAACTGTGCGGCATGGCTTCAGATCGACGTGCATCAACGCC
This sequence comes from Ulva armoricana, assembly GCA_032360965.1. NCBI lineage: Eukaryota > Viridiplantae > Chlorophyta > Ulvophyceae > Ulvales > Ulvaceae > Ulva > Ulva armoricana. The sequence goes on along the minus strand of JAUMHO010011164.1, from coordinate 1,561 downwards.
CATTGGCAATGAGTCATGTGAGTGCACGACGCAATGTCACACTCTGCAAGGCACCGCAACCACGCATCTTTGCAGTCTCTGACCAAAATTTAAGCACATAGCCTGTGCCCTGTGACTGTGGCAATGAGTGGAAGCCGTGGTGATGCTGCTGCTGCTGTTGGTAATTACACTGTTGGTAATTATAAATGCCAGCTGTGGTTGCAGATGCCTGCAGAGCAGATGCCATTGCTCAAATATGCGGTTGACGTACACGTATCACGTTCTGAAGGGCTGTCGCACGCACCCGCATGTACATGCGGCAGAAAGCCTGATCGCGTTCGCGATCGGGCCGTGTGCAGAAAACCAAAACAGTCGCTCCTTCAGTAAAACCACTAGCTGCATTGCTATGAGTTCGGTCGTTGTAGATTGCTCTCTTGAGACGTTCAGGAGAAAACGTTTGTTGAGTGGCGAACATGTTTTGCCGAAGTTTCCCCAGGCGGATCCATGCATATGGAGCTCCGCAACCTGCGTACATGTGGAGGATGCATGTGGGCTACCCTCAAAGACTCCGCACTGCGTTATCTCGGGTTGCCCATCGCACGTTTTCTGAAAATTTTTCCCGCACTCCAGATGCTAGCGTGCTCACCTCTCCGAAAACCTATATAAGCCAGACACTCTGCTATGAAAAGTCACCCACATTCTATCCGCAATCAACTTCGCAATCAAGCCCTCTTAAAAGCCCTCTTAAAAACATTCGCTATCCCAGCAATTCTCAAACAAATTTCCCCTAAAAACTTCAACTCTCTCAAGCTATCACAATGTACGCCCCGCCTCCCCACGGCGCAGCACCTTCCTCCTGCGTGACTAATAGGATTCCCGGTAGCCACCGCTCACCACCGATGCCATGCAGGATTTACGCAACAGGAGTTCTTTCCATGATTCTGGTTGGCGCCGTCGTCGGCCCAACCCCGACCGTTGCCGCCGGCCACCGTGGCCTGCGCTACTCCACGTCCGTCGGGGACCCCTACCACACTGACTTCTTCAAGAAGGACAGCCATGGCCTCTATGACGTTAAGCACGTGCCCGACTACGGCTTCCCAATCCCAACAAAGGGGGGCTACGTCATCCCGCCCCCCACCAAGGGAGGCCACGTCTACCCGCCCCCAACCAAGGGGGGCTACGTCACCCCGCCCCCAACCAAGGGGGGCTACGTCACCCCGCCCCCAACCAAGGGGGGCTATGTCACCCCCCCCCCAACCAAGGGGGGCTACGTCACCCCGCCCCCCACCAAGGGAGGCTACGTCTACCCGCCCCCAACCAAGGGGGGCTACATCACCCCGCCCCCCACCAAGGGGGGCTACGTCATCCCGCCCCCCACCAAGGGAGGCTACGTCCACCCACCCCCAACCAAGGGGGGCTACGTCACCCCACCCCCCACCAAGGGGGGCTATGAGGGTTCCCCAACATCAATCTATGCCTACCCCAAGGCCCCTCCCCGTGCTGAACACGAGGGCGATGAGGGCGACGAGGGATACGAGGGTGCTGTCTACAAGCACTTCAAGTTCCACGACGGTGACGAGGG
>JAUMHO010011143.1:0-10784 GCA_032360965.1 Ulva armoricana | reverse complement strand
GCGCATGTTCTTTTCGGCGCGGATACACGGAGCCATGCTGCCACGAAGCAACAGGCCATACACACATATGTACATGTGCCGTGCATGTATGTATGTATGATTACATCGCCGTATCCATAAGGACATGTGATATGCGGCAGTGGTCAGTTGCCCCAAACATTCCCAGATCCGAGAGCATGGCGTCCCTCGAAATGCTCCTATCCCGCACCCACGCAGGAGTTGTCTGTGTGGGTCGAATTCCCGATACCACCTTTGCTGCGCGGGAGAGTACCCGATCTAAGGGAGATGGGCCCGCTGGGACGTGCCAGAGTTCCATGCCATAGAGCATGCAGGGGGAAATGCGTTTGATCACCATGCATTTCGTACGTGCCGATTGAAAGGGGCATTTCAGAGCAGGGAGCCACGCCGCCAGGGCCCCCCATCCAATCATCGCCGCAGTGGATAACTCGGCTCCCCAGGTGTTGGGGGATTGGAGGTGCAGGCCTAGATACTTGGTCGAGTCAGTCACCGGGAGATGGGCGTCACCCCAGTGGAAATCAGAGGATGGGAGAAGGTCCCGTACACGTGGCGGACCTTCATCACGTATGCCAGGGTGGATGGATCTGACGGTGGGGCAATAAAGCTGATCGGACGATCGCCATTTCTCACGTTTGGAGTCACTACAATGCAACGGCCCCTGGTCAAGACCACCTTGCCAACATGACATTGACCCCTAATACGCCTGCGACAATTCCCACCAGGTCGCGCACTAGTCAATGCCGAACCCGTTCCTTTGTGACCGTGCATGGCATTCAGCGTGACGACCGTTCGACATCGCACACCCATGCATATGTTTACGTGCCCAGTCGACCAAGAGCACTTAATGTTACACCTGATTGTCAGCTAGGGCCCGTTGGCAAAAGACTGAGATCCCATGCAGCTGTCAGAAAAGGCAGCCGCGTTGTTGTTGGGATGACCTTTGTGGTCAAGGTTTGGATGTACACAGGTGCTGCAGCGCGTTGATGCATTGTGCGGATGAGTTCTGAGAGCGTCATCTGTGGGCAAAAATGAGTTCGGGGTGCATGATAGCAGAGCCAAAAGCGACCATACTGAGCTACTGTAAGGTCAGACGCAGTCTGTTACTGTCTTGAACGTGTTGCCATTTTCAAACCACTCGCAGCCCCATTGCAAAAAACTGCGCAGCTTGATTCGAAGTGCATAAAACTGTCTCACGCTGGCTCACGTCTGTCGTCTAGAGTCCTTGTCTTGGGGTACCCATCTAGCTTGTTCTTTGTGAACAACGCGACGGTGACACCGTAGCACTCTGCCATCTCGCAGAAACGCTACGTCCGCTTGGGTTCGCACCCCAGCAGTGGTAAGCAGCTGAACCGGACAGCGAAGTTGTGTCGGTAATGGCTGAAAAGGTGCGCATCGCAGATCTCTCACCCCGTGTTGCATGGAGCCGTTGCCTGTGGATGAGCCATCCGAACCACGTGTTACAGTGGACAAGTCTTCCACCAACCATTCATAATACAGAAGATCTCTGCAAATGGCTGACTTCCGATGGTAAAGGCAGCAATGTTGACATGGGGGGACGAATAATGCAACCAAGAGGAGGTTATGACAAGGATAAATACAACATGGTTTGGCATGAAAAGCCTCATTCGCATTGGTACCTGCAGCTCCTTTCTGGAAATACAAAAATCCGCAATGGAGGGATCTGCTTGGCTGAACGCATTGCTCTTGTTTGTGAGGGGCCTGCCATTAGTATGGAGAACATGACAATCGAAGGTGCGATGGTGCCCCTGCTAGAAGGTATTCGGAGTGCCAAGTCCAAAGCTGTTCACGATGTCTTAAAATGTTTACCTTGACAACCAAATCACTGGCCAATTCGCTGGTTCTGCCTTACAGGCTTGGCAGACCCAGTGTCCGACCTCAGGAATGCTCTGATCTGCAAGGGAGGAGCTACTGTCACCACTCTGACCAATGTCAATTTCAAAGGCCTGGGATGCTATGTGTGGGAAGACGCAGACGCTGTCCTCACCAGCTGCAGCTTTGATGGAGGCATGCATGGGGTGTATGCCTGGGGCAGGTGCCAGGTGCAAGTGGTCGGCTGTGACATCAATGCGATGGAGAAGTCTGGAATCTGCATTCGAGATGGGGTCACTGCATCAGTGCAGGTTTGTGCGCGGTGCTTATGTCCACAGATCTGTGTTCATATTCCCACTGCCATGTCTCGATACACAGCTGCAGCTTAGGGATCACTTCAACAACCTTGTGGAGCATTTAGGTGAACTTTCACTGCTGGAAAACCATGTTATACTACTTGGTGGACATATCTTCTCACGTGAGGGCGATATTTTTGCTCCTCCCCCGCCTCCATGTGATCCGTAATGGGATGCAGCTCTATGTTACAGCTACTCTGTACACAGCTACTCTGTACACAATACTGTGTGCACCTACAAAAACCGAGCAGCTGATCTCTTCGTGCCTGTGTGGTTCTCAGATGTACAAGCGTGCAGCGTTTGCACCTATGCCACCTCCATCATCGTCACCTGGCCACTGGTCATGACCTCATCACCTGCACATCCAAAAGCCGACTGATGCTGACTCTTGACGCTGCCTTGCAGATGACCTCCTCAACAGGTGCCAAGTCTGGTTCAGGAATTTGGGCCGGGCCCAACAGCACGGCTAAACTCGTCAGCTGCAAATTTGCGAGCAATGAGTCCTATGCTGTTGAGTCGAACTACAGCAAGGCAAAGGTGGACGTGGTGGAATGCGACCTGTCTGGAAATGGCAAAGGCGAGACAGATACATGGAGAGGGGGTGAGGTCAGTGTACATTAGATGGCAGGCAGGCCGAGGCAGCGCTCTTTCAACTCTTTCACATGAATCACCTGGAGCCGCAGGCAGGCCGAGATCATCGGGCTGAGGCAGCGCCTGCCGCTGCGCTTGCTCATGTGGTATGGGTGGCCCCTGGGGGATGCATGTCTGGATATGGTAACTGACCCGACCTGCTCAGGTCCCATAGATGTGTAGGAACTTGTGGCAGATTGGGTGGACCCACAGAACTGCACACTTGGGAGTAAGAGCTGGTGGAACCCCTCTGAATGGCATAGTCTAGATCTGTGGGAGGCGTTGGTGCAAGCAGGTGAGCTGGCAGACATGACGAGCCCTGATGAGGCCATGGTCCATGCTACCTAGGGCAGTTAACCGAGCAAAGTTTAAGTTTTGTATGTGGAGTGGCCAACCTATGGAGGAATTGGCTATTGTGGATATCCGAAACCCGGGCTGCGGGGTGTTTAAGCTGTGAGTGTCTGAAACCAGTGTCCAACCTTGTGTGGGAAGCTGGGGCCAAGGTGGAGGCGTTGATGGGGTGTTTCAGCCTGTGCGTCTGTGGGGTATTGTCTGATCCAAGTCCATGATCAGAGTCCACACCATCAGGAGCATGAATGTGCCCAAGCAACGTTGAATCCATGACTGAAAACTCTCTTAGTTTTCAGCTTTGGGAGCGCAGTTGCAGATGACACTGGATGGCAGCGCCCACCCATGCTGTGCACGCTGACTTGTTGGGCATCTGGGTCATGGACTGGGTCATGAACTGGGTCATGCGTACACATGCGGCACCTACTGGCACCGCGTCAGGCTTGCATACACCCAAACCTGTCATACACTCACAGCAGTTGCGCCCTCGCCCATCACTGCATGACCAGCAGTGTGCCACGTGCACAGCTTGCGCAAGCATGTGTAGCGGTGGCATGATTAGACCTACACTGTATTGGTTACAACGAAGAGAGGAACAGGTGCAACAGTGTACATGTCTCAGATCAGACCGATCCCTTATTGCTCCTCCGCCCTCGACCCGACGGTATTTGTGTATGCACAGCAAGTCTGCAACTCAACTGGATGACTAGACATCAAACATGACATTGGTGGCTAGACAGTATCCGCCGCGCCCCTTGCACACTAGCGCTGTCACATGAGACACCAACGGGCATGAAGCTGGTTGAAGTGGGACATACCTGGCAGTGGCTGCATGTAGCTTTGTGCGTTCAATGACTGACAAACACACCTCCGCCCCTGTTATGACCAAAGTAAATAATAATAATAAAAAACTGAGTTTGCATGCTAGTCAGGATGCTTTGGCTGGCGATATGCCTAGCACAGCCGGATTTATGACAGCACCTCTTGGTTCCATATCAGACCCCCCCTGCACTGTGACCCCGAGTGTTCCCTCACGCTCGCCCACTCTTCCCACTGCCCAATCCTCCGTATCTTATTTACATCGGGACGCCGCCAATCCTTAACCTGAATATCTTGCCGTCTCTCCAAGGGGAGCTTGACCCTCTCCACCGGTGCTGGCTACAAGCCCGTGCTTAAATGGGCTTCATGCAAGCTCGTACTCGAGCCCATGAGCTTATATGAAGCCTTGCTAGCATGCAGCTTTTCTGCCTACTCTTGAGACTCTCATAGAAGCCATTTAGTTTCTGGATTCTTCTGTAAACATAGCTGCTGTGGTTTTGGGCATGCTCGTCCCATGGTTGTAGCATTTGCATGTACCTCGTTTCCACTGAGCCTTGATCCATAACAACTGTTAGGCTATTGAGATAACTTTGCAACATATCTAGCAGGCGTGATGCCAACCTAGCTCGGAACGGCGTACGGTGTAAACAGGCATGTGATTAATTCCAGTTCAACTGCACAAAGAGTTATGCATGTATTGCGAGAACATGGCTACATGCACTATGCCGTGAGCTAACGGCTGCATAGCTGTACTTTGGAGCTTTCCCAGCTCCTGATTCAGCGATCGAGGATATGTAGAGATGCTGGCATACGGTAGACCAATGAGCTCCATGCATTTGTAACAGCCACGCGCTTCGTTGTCTCCACTCAGCTCGCTCGCTGAAACAGAAGCCAGGAAAGCAGCTGAACGAGCACATGTCCTGAGAAGTTATGGTATGATCACGGGTGTACTCGTATTGCTGTGCGTGCCGTGTATGGACCAGGCCACACCCATCCAGGCCAACATGCGCTGATCGTACTTTCAGTTGGCATAGCGTTTGCGCAATCACATATTCCACTACACGAAAGCATCATCGCGCGACATCATGATCTGAAAAGCCTTTTAGTTTGCGCCAGCGCCTAGATTCTGTGGGAACAACGTGTTATGGCAAGAGAGAGGTCCGATTTTCTGCTTTCCTGTACCACGATTGGGCAACACTCTTAGAATTATCTATAAATTCTTATTTGTGGGGGGGAAATTTCAACATGTGCTCGAAGGCAAGGCAGTTGAGTGTGTACACGTGCACATAATGTCGCGGCAACTTTCAGGCGCGGAGCAGACGCAAAAGAACACGGAAAGGAGCACAAAAAGTCGCGTGAGGATGATAGGAGGCGAGGATCGTCGCGTAAGAGAGCGAAGGACTCCAAACGTGAGCGCAGTTCTCATGCCGGGCAGTCCCGTTCCTCTCCGAAGGCCGAGAGCCGACGCAATCGTGGAAAGGCCTCTGGTCATGAAAAGGAGCTACGCGCAGACACGTCACTGCATTCTCCTGGCCGCCAGAAGCGTAACATACTTGAGCGGCTCGGACACCCGACCGAACTAAACAAGGACGCGACAAGGACAGGCGAGGCGAGTCGCCCGAAAGCCTCTGCAAAGCCTGTGAATGTCAAAAACTTTGAGCCAGAGGAGGATTTATGGCGCAAGCACGACAAAGCGAAGCCTCCTGTGCAAGCGAAGGCTATTCTCAACCGCGTCACGTACAGAAGCGGCCCAGACACCACTGCAACGCGCCGGACTGACAAACGCCGCAAGCTGTCAGTTTCCCCAGATGTACTGTCTCGCTCCGTCTCTCCCGTGGTCCCTCGTTTAGCTCCTTTCCGGAGCAAGACGGCAGCTGACGCCACCATGACCCCTTCACCGAAGAGCAAAGCCCTACTCGTACCTGCACTTCATGCAAGCGACAAAAAGGGTGGCCTCCAAGTCCCCGTGCATGATGATAGCAGCACCAAGAAGCGCAAGCCAGACCGTGGCAAAGGCGAGCGGCCCAAGCAGCGGGAACCGCGGCGCCGCAGCCGCAGCCGCAGCCGAGAAAACGGAGCTGCATCCAAGGGGGCTGATCGGTACAGGCGTGACCAAAAGCGCCGCCACCGCTCAGCAGAACCCGAGGAGTATGGGGGTAAGGAGGCTGAGGTGGCAGCTACGTTGAATCCTGGCGCTGAGGGCCGAGGGCCGCATGAGCAGCGGCCCCCGCGGCGTTCGCGATCAAAGCATGGCAATGCGGTCCAGGAAGGCCGGGAGCTTGACAGTCGGCAGCGCGAGAGGGATAGCCGGCAACATGAGAGGGACAGTCGGAAGCGGGAGGGGCGCAGTGATAAGGAGGTTCGGGTGCGGCAGGATGAGAACGAGTCGGAGCGCAGCGACAAGGTGCCAGAGCGGCGGGAGCGGCGCAGGCACGGGAAGCGGAGCCGTAGCCGGGCCGCTGGCCGGGCTCGCCGTGGCAGCGGTGAGCGCAGCAGCAGCAGCGAAAGCGGCGATGGTGCGGCTCCGCGCGGCGGGGCACGGCGCAAGCAGCCGCCTGGGCTCGCTGACGGTGCGGTTGGGGAGCGTGCCGTGCCTGCAGGCCGCGCCGAGACCGGCGCGGCCGCAGGGGCGAGGGGATCACGCGGAAGGGCCAGCGTGGATGCCCGGGAGCGGCTGCCGAGGCCGGACCGGGCTGCGGCCGCACGGAATGAGCTGCCTTCGTCTCCGGCCGCCGCGTCACTGCGGCCGCCGAGCCGGGACCGTTCGCATGCGCCTGCAGCGGCAGTTCAGGGCGGGCGCGGCGGGCACGGCGCCGGCGAGGCCGATGCGCGCTCTGCACCCCTGGCAACCGCCGCTGGCAGCGTGGCGGACCGGCCGCATCGGGCTGCTGGCCGTGAGCACATGCATGATGCGCTGCCGCCGGCACCTGCGAGGCAAGAGCCCTGGTCGGCGCCCGGGGAAGGCAGGCAGCGCGGGATGGCAGCAAGTGGCGTGGGGGGAATCAGGGGGACGAGCGAGGGCGGCCATGCGCGCGGCCCGCCGCACCATGACTCGCCACGAGGCCCTGTGGACCACCTGCCCCCGCCACCCCCCCCCAAGGCGCTGCCGGGGCCGCCACCGCCGCAGGTCAGGCCCGACGAGCCTGTTGGCCAGTTCATGCCGCGGCAGCAGCAGCGCGGTGCGAGTGAGGAGGCGCCGTGGGGGCTGCGGCATGGTGCTGGAAAGGGGGAGCCCGGGGACGGCATGATGGGGGACCTGATGGGGGAGGGCGCGCATGCGGCGGTGCCCGGTGCCGGACGGCTTTGGGGGGCGCACGACGGCGATGGCGGCGAGTTTGCGCAGGGTGGGGGCGGTGCAGCAGCTGAGTGGCGTCAGTGCGTGGAGGCGGGTGCGGACGGCGCGGCGTCAGGGGCGGGGTGGGCTCCCCAGCCGGACGTGGCGGATGGATACCTGGCGGCTGCGGAGGCCGCGGAGGCGCCGCAGGAGGCTGTCCGGACGCCCGTACAGCTGCCGGGGTATTCTGTGGGGGAGTCGGCGGGCCTGCACGCGCAGATGGAGGTGTGGAAGCAGACGGCACAGGAGGTGTTGCGGTACGTGCCGCAGAAGGGCGGGGCCGTGTCGGACGTGTTTTCGAGGCTGGCTGAAAACCTCGGAGCGGGTGCGGTCGCGGTGGTAGCGGGCGGCGACAGGTCGCGGCAGGTGCTTGCGCTGCAGAGGCACTGCGGCGGGGCGGGGCTGGCGGGGTGGCTTCCAGTGCACACGGGCCGGAGGGCGGCAGTGCAGGGGGAGGAGTGGGGCGAGGAGCGGTGGCGAGCAGAGGTGCGGGAGAGCGCGGATGCGGTGTTTGCGTGTAGCGAGGCGCTGAAACGAGAGCGCGCGGCGGGGTGGAGCGTCATGGGGTCTGATGGGGCTTTCATTCATGGTGGGAAACATGCCGCGATGATTTTTGCGCGGAACGTGTGACGGGCGAGGGTGATGCCTGCGTGCTCTTGCCGCCACAGTGGAGCGTGAGCTGACTTGCCAGTGTGACCACATGCTGCTTGGGGCCGACTTGTGCTCTGTCTAAGCCACTGCAGAGCCGAGTTGTCTGGCTGTCGTAGCATGGCTTGTCAGGTCCTATGCGTTTGTGGTGTCGGCAAACCATGATGTCACCAGTACTGCATGCACGACTGACCGTAGGTGTACTGATCTCTAGAAATCATGCAGATTGCGTTGTTGGTGGATCCTCCGAGCCTGTGTGTCGGCTGCTGTTACCGGTCCGGTTGTTTCTGATTGACATGCTGCTGTACATTGCAGTGGCTGGTTACGAGATCGCAGTCAACCTAAAACGTCCAACCAACGCTTGTTACCCGCGATTTCGTCACTAAGTGTGACCAAGAGTTGTATATAATAAGCCCGCTCTCAAGACAGTGGAAGGCCTTCCGGATGGACGTGCCGGACAGCAGTGGCGTATGGACATCACTGATGAATCAATGGAACACGCCAGCCATCAGCAACTCATCTGACGACACGTAATCAAAATGATATGAAAGAGTATATGATCATGATGTGTTCTGATGGCGTCTCGAAGGTTTAAGAGTGTTGTGCTTGTGCCTGAAGGTGCAATGTCTTGCTGCGCGAACACCGAAAAAATCTCGAGGCGGTTCCGCAAAGTTTAGTAGAACCTCAATTAGCTGATCCATACCGTGATTCGCCCATCATGGGAGGAGTTGGCTCCAAGACCAAGAAGCAAGCTGGGCCTATATTCGGCACAAAGAAAGTGAGGCTTCCCTCGATATGCGAGTTATCGCAAGCATTGCTCTGCAGATACAGAATTCTTTAATTTGAAGTTCGTTTGGGGTGCGTGTTGATGCTGAGTAGGTCGACGAGTCCGTCGTGACAGGTGCAGTACTCTGTGGTCGTCGTGGGGATAGATGGCGCTGGGAAGACAACAATAATCAACCATCTCCGAGATGGCTCGTCGCTGAAATCGGGAGAGCAGCCGCCAACAATCGGCTGCAACATCGAGAACCTCAGGCATGGAAATGTTGGTTTGACAGTGATTGACATGGCCGGGGGCTCCAAATACCGGAGCATGTGGCAGAACTACTATCAGGAGGTTGAAGGAGTGGTATTTGTTATCGATTCAGCTGATGCCCTACGGATGTGCGTTCCTGGTGAAAGAGCCCTTGGTTGGCCTCCATCAATTCCTGATCACGGCATCTGCACCATTCAGAGCGAGGTTGATGGTACACACATACTTGTAAAATATGCCTCGTATCATCATATTGGTATCCACATGGCTCTGGTCTCATTTCAGGGCAGTTGCGCGTGAGGAGTTCCAGGAGATGTTGGCACACGATGCGATCAAGGCCTCACGTGTGCCCATCCTTATTCTGGCCAACAAGATGGATCTGCCAAAGAGCATGCCACATCAGGAAATCGCCGACGCCCTGGACCTCGTTGGAAGTGCATTTAATCATTCTTGGAAAGTGATGCACTGCTGTGGCCTCACTGCTGAAGGCGTTCAAGTCGGCTGGGACTGGCTTGTGGAACAGATGAAAAGGAGAAACGCCACACGTTGACATACACAACGTCTCAGCGCTTGGTGCATAGAGTAGTTTGACTCTCGATGAGTTCGTACGGATAATTGCACTGCTTGGGCCTGTAGGCAGGCACAGTGAAGGGAGAAGGTGCATCCAGTTGATGGAGTAGCCAAAGCGAAGAACGACCAGGCCTGCCGGGTTAGAAACATTCTCATGTATTTCTCCAGTTTGTTGACTTGGCTGCACAGAACATGGTTTTGCATGTGCTCTTGGTTTCGTAACATCTTCCGGGCCAGCCTCCAATCCATGCCAACATGGTCAGCGAAAATTCCAACTTGACTGTAATCGCAGATCTGCAAAGCTCGACAGTGGCCTAATGGATCCAGATGGACTTCCTTTGTGGTTCGGCAAGAATGGAGTGGGGGGGAGCATGCGGTCCCGGTTTGCCGGAGGTGTCAATGTCCTTATGGATACGGCGATGTAATCATACATGCACATGGCTCGCAGTGAGTCTTGAAACGGTGACAGGATGCTCCAGTAGTAGGTACCTCGGCGAGGAGTAGGTACTTGCGTTCAAATGGGCACTTCTGGGGACAATGTGGTGATTGTGACGTAAGTCGTTCGTTGATCGTATGCTCGTGATTGACTGCTTCTCAGAGGTCGTGGGTGATCGGCCCACTAGGTTCATATCCATGCCCTGTGGCACATGTTGTGGATCTGGTGCAGGCCTGCATACAACCCATGTTCTGCTGTTCAGTACTACCACTGCGAACAATACTGTCAACTAAGGAATGATCAACCATTGTCAGGACGGTCAAGGCTCTCCTGACATCACAAAGGCTACGAATTTCCTGTCCCGATGGTTTGGAATATGGAATATACGTCCGGGGTCGGCAGCAGCAAAAACTTTGCACGACCCCGTGTGGAACGCGTGGCGTCATCACATTACTACAGTCAAGCGTAATACGCACACATCGGAGGAGAACTGGCTGGGAACAACAATCGCATGAGACCGAAACATTGTGAACAGTGGCTACGGATTGTGAATCATGTGTGGCAATCGCGATGGCAAGCTTGCCATGGCCGGAGCGTGCACGGGCGGTCTCGTTTTGCGACACCAAACAAGATGTGCACCAGCAATCAACGAAAAGAACGAAGCGACTCGCAGTTCACAAACATATTTTATTGAACTGCATGATGCGGATGGAAGTAGAACAATACATTCAAAGGCTTGCTTGCAATGGCTGAGACCACACC
>JAUMHO010011132.1:0-10787 GCA_032360965.1 Ulva armoricana | reverse complement strand
GTCCCGGTTATCCGGAGATGTCAAAGTCCTTGTAGGATATGGCGAGTAAGTGTCACATTTACATTTACATTTACATATTCCACTTACCACATCTATGTTGTTTGAATATATAAATCGGGCAACGTGCCAAACACATATGATCGCTTGCTATGCCATTTGTCGTGCATTCTTGAAACCCGTCCTGTCGTGCATTCCCTCATTTGCACGGTGCTGCGGCTTGGATTGTGAGTTGCTGTTTGGGCACATGCATGTGTCGGCACTCTGCTGCTGCCGCTGAGATCTGTAAAATACTACTTCTAAGAAAAACAACTCGGGCAGCTGTTCGCTACCCCAGCAACAGATGAGAGGTATGAGGGCATACTGCAGGGCAAAGAGGCAGAAGCTGCAACTCGGGGGTCCCGCGCCTACGTGCAGGGGTGCTGTGGCCGATGCCCGTTTGGATCTGGCGTGATTCTCAGTCTTTTCCTTCCCTTTTTTAAATTGCACCAAATTTGAATATGTGTCATTGTCACCCTGCTGCGTAGCCTATCTTTTCCGCACACTGTAACAGGGGTTGAAATGTGCAGGGGCTGTACATGTGCCCCTCCGTACATCGGACAGGCGCAGACTCGCCGGGGCTCCAGCCTCTTCTGTACAAGTAGACAATAATTCGGGACTCGCGTGGGACCCAGGCGTACAGCGGCCACAGCTCTGACTGAGAATGAATGGCCGTTAGCATCGGTGGCACTCAATCACGCCAGCATGCTATGTGATTCTCCTTGGCATTGCATGAATCCCCACCATCTTCGATAGCCTTTGCAACTGGAGGAGTCGAGGAGCGGCCAGATGGCTGGGTGCGATGGTGGTCACAGGCCCGTAATGGTGGAGCCAGAGCTGCTGGGCTGAGAAGTCCCAATCTGCACAGCAGCTCAAGCAAAGCCCGGGTGGCAAAAGGCAAGCATAGCTCTCACACCCACATAGCAATTCGAATTGTGTGACGATCGTGGACAGAAAACGAGCACGGACATCACCCTTTGCTGTCGCACTGGGCATTCATGTCACACTGACGGGCGGAAAATGCCCTGTGCTGATGCACAGCCATGCCGACAGGGATGCCGTGCTTCAAGGACTCTACTCAACCGTCGTGCAAGCAGACATGGCACCTTGTGCCAAACGGCCGATGCGATTCCATACTGCATGCCCCTCCCTGCGCATGAATAATATGATGCCCGAATTTGTTGTTATCGTCACTGTTTTTAATGAGACACATGCTCTTACCCAGCCAGGCAGTAGTTGCGGACCCTCAAGATGACCCTGATACTGCAATGGCTGATATCATCATCAGTGTATGCTTGCACTGTTCCAGTCAGCTCTATGTGTGCCTGTGCCAAAATCATATGAATCAAGCACAATCCATGCCCAATCACATGTGTCGAATGTCATTCATATTCCACATCAGTACCAGAGATTATCAGTTGTACATGGGTAGTGTACTCACTTTTGTTGGATTGGGGTTCGCAAGCTGTTACCTGCCCCTGGCAGCATAAAGTGATTCAGATGTACATAAGACACTGAAGCTGCTCCGTCATACTTCACAGCTAGTGGGCCTGCACTAACGCCACTTGGAGGTACGAAGTCACAGCATTAACGGGTCTATCATGGATGACATACTTACAACAAATGAAGTCTCATGCGCTGTAGAACGGAGCGTTTCGAGAGAACAACACGTTATCAAGACAGCGTGTACTTCTGTCTCAGGGCATCATTCGTCTGTGGCATGAAGCAAGCCTCAGTCGGGCGAGGAACCTCTTTGAACCACGCATGATCAAGTGCATCAGAAGCGGTGATGCGCTCTTGAGGATTCCATCTGAGCATTTTTTCAATCAGATCATATCCCGCCTCAGTGAATGCATGATCTAGCGCCACTGGCAGGGCTCCTTCCTTCTGTACGCCAAGCAGCTGCCGCAACCTATTCGGAAGGTCTTCCAGGATGTTGATATCGCGATAACGTGGCAATTTCTCCAGCCCTTCCCACCGCCCATGCGGCGACCCGATAATCTACATTCACATTTCCCTCACACCACAGCACCATAGGACTGTACCATACCTCATTGCATGCTCAGGTATGGGACACTGCTGATCGATACACATCCAAACGAAGGCTGGGTTGGCGTATGAAATCAGTGAACCGTGCAAATCTTGCACAGCCCGATACAGAGAGATTGAACGCACACAGAGGCACAATGATCGGACCCTACCACTGTTTTTCAGCTTCATGCATGACATAAATAAGAACCACACCTTGGAGATTGTGTTAACCAGGTCTAGATCGGTCTTCGAGTCAACGAAAGGGACCTTGTTGGTGAGCAGCTCAGCCATGATGACCCCGACACTCCAGATATCGAGTGCTGGAATGTAGTTGGTCACTCCCATGCAAATCTCTGGCCCTCGGTAGTTGCGGGTGACCACTACAGGCGACATGTGTGGAACAGGGTCACCAAAATGACGGGCCATGCCAAAATCACAGATTTTTATGTTGCCAAAGTGGTCATACAGCACGTTTGCGGGCTTGAGATCACGATGCACGACCCAGTTTTCATGCATGTACTCAACTCCTTGCAGAAGCTGCTGCACAATTCGTTTGACCTGCATGTATTCAGCCAAAGCTGCAGTAAAATGCTTGCACGCGGAGCAATGTGTGCACATGCTGCAGGTACACAAAACCACCGTAGCCTGCGCCTGTCCGAGCGGTGGCTGTTTCACAGGCCAACACCAATGTGAGACTGCAGTATGCCTTCTATGCCAGGCAGGATCACTCTACACTGGGCGCACCTCCCCAATTTTCAGGCGTGCCTGGTACTTTCCTAAGAAAGACTTCAGGTCCTGCTGCACAAACTCCATCACCATGTACACGTCTTGGGATCCATCTTTCTTGAACCCAGTCACGACTTCAGACACATTTACAATGTTGGGGTGGTCCATTGTGAGCAAAATATTGATCTCCCGTACAGATGTCATTGGAAAGCCTTCGACGCGGAAATGCTGGGGGTTTAGCTTAATTTTCTTTAGCGCGACAATTTCATTGTCTGCCTTATCTCGTGCTCTGCATCCAGGGAACATGGTGTACAGCAGGCAGGCGGCCAGTCTACACAATCCTGCGTGGTAGTCCAAGGTAACCCAGGCATCGATGCTGGATACGAGAACGACAAGCATAGCCACACGATGCGCACTTGCTGACGAGGCCGTAAGTTCCTGAACCAATTTCCCGGAGGAATTCAAAATTATCCTTTCCTCTACTCTCTAGCAGCATATTGCGCTTTCTAGGATGCATAGGAGCTGCACTTTCCTGTGCCAAGGGTGTTGAATCTGTCACCAGTTCTGCAGGATCTTCAGTTGGAACAACCAAGTTCTCATCCGGTTGAAGGTGTGCATGATCTGCTTGGTCTACACCGTCGAGACCTCTGCTAGCATCTGGAGGGTTGTCTGCAGCGTCTTCTGCTTCGTCGTCCAGCCACCTGGACTTGGGCAGGTTACCACACACATCTTTTGCCACCACCTCTTCATCTGAATTGTCGTCCCATCTACTACCAATAGCTGCAAGATCACAGTACACGCATTTCAAAAGAATAATCGCTTGGGCGTAAAACAGCACAGAGGTGAAAATGTGTTGCGCACGTTTGGCTTGCTCCTGGTTGTCTTCCTGTGGAGGCAGTGTTGCATCAGCATCATCTGACCGGATGTCCATCGCCGCATGTACGGCATCTTCTAAGACTTCTCCTGACTCTTCTGACTCGGTTCCATCGCGACGATCGACTGGCATTGCCTGGATTCAGCACAAACGACCTGCCCCGGGAAGTTGATCCGGCGCCGGGGGTTCAAGGGCAGCAGGCCAGCCACGACCTACAAAGTGATTAAAAATGGACAACAGTCTGTGATGATTCACTCTAATACCAAACCTGTGAACGTGCGTTGCTGATTGAGCACGCCGTGCGAAGCTTGGATCTAATAACGTCTTAAATGAACACAAACATCTGGCAATGTTGTTTGAAATTTGTGCTGATGTTTGTTGTTCCATACAAATGTCAATTTTCCAAGTTCCGAAGCCATCCCAGTCGTGTGCAAGCCTGACGAAGCCGTGTGCCCTTCAGCCACGCGAGCGCAGATCAACATGGCCGAGATTCTGTGCACCTTGCCGGTGCTATGGTGAACATAGTTGCTTGAATGAATTGCTTGGACCCGTGTTTTTCAGTATTGGCAGCATCTACCAGGTATACGTCTGGTTTGAACACATCGATAGGAATCACGCTCTAGTCACTGCACCTGATTCTGAACAGCTGGCACAAGTACCGTGTCTGCGCGGATATGAGCAACTGTTGGACGAGCATTTCATCGGTAGTGTAGTATTGCAGAGTAACTGGTTGGCCTGTTGTGTGTAAGTGAACTCGTGTTGCAGCCCAGCAACAGCGCAGCTCGTGTAGACATGCAGAACGTTGAATCTGAACGTAAAGTGCAAGAGATTCTGCCGAAGTCTGGCTTGGTTGTATCTGAGAAAGGCCAGCTGACAGAGGTAAGCGGTCCCTTGCCTCGTCACCTGGGCGGCCCGGCTCGACCGCATGTTGCTCTGGACAAAACTATGTGAATGACCATCCACACAAGCACGTGTCCGGAAATACAAAACTTTCAGGTGTTCTGCAAGCCCAAAATCCTGCCACTTAAGTCCGTGACGCTCCAAAAGCTAGAGGAGATGGAGAAACTAATGCTAGACATTGCTAAGCAGCAACCTTCATCTTAGCGGCCCAGTACCGCATGACTGGCACCTGCCAAATTGACACTCCACATTCTGCAGTGATAGTTACCGTACTTCATCGGCCAATCCCATCCACAAATCTCTGTGACAATGGGAAAAGGTGAACGGCCAGAGCATGTGGCTCCCCCCGAACTTTTTTACGATGACACCGAAGCGGCGAAGTACACAACATCTTCTCGTGTCATGGAAATACAAGAGAAGCTTACCATGCGTGCACTGGAGCTGCTAGCTCTCCCGGAAGATGGTGTTCCAAAGTTCATCCTCGATGTTGGTTGTGGCTCCGGGCTGAGTGGTCAAGTGCTCACAGATCAAGGTAATTTACCTACGTTAGCCACGTGATATGAGCTAGAATGTGCTGGAATGTCTAGGGGTGGCGAAACGATCATGCTGTTGACTGGGTGCTGTGTGTGCAGGCCATGTCTGGATTGGTTGTGACATTTCACCATCTATGCTAGAGATTGCACTGGACAAGGAAGAGTCTCAGGATTTGATGCTTCATGACATGGGGGATGGATTACCATTCAGACCGGGAACGTTTGATGGCGTTGTCAGCATATCTGCTGTGCAATGGCTGTGCAATGCAGACAAAGCTCACCATGTGCCGCGCAAGCGCATGAGGAGATTCTTTAGGTCTCTGTACAATTGCCTTACAAAGGGGGGTCGAGCAGCGCTGCAGGTGATTTCTGTCACGAAACCAGATACCCCTCGCGCAAGCTGTTGCTTTCTGCGTCCGTTAACAAAAAACCGTACCATTGCAGATTTATCCAGAGAATGTCGAGCAGGCCACCATGCTTTCCGAAGAAGCGATGAAAGTCGGGTTCTCAGGTGGCCTGGTCGTGGATTATCCCCATTCCACCAGAGCCAAGAAGTACTATCTCTGCTTGATGGTTGGTGCGCCAGTTTCCGGAGCGCTCCCTCGAGCGCTGGATGGTTATGGCAACGCTGTCTCTGTTTCAGGGCGTGACAGAAAGTCCAAGAAGCGCAAGGTGGAGGGCGGCAAGGATAAACAGTGGGTCTTCAAAAAGAAAGCTCAAATGCGCAACAAGGGATACACGGGCATCGCGCCTGACAGCAAGTACACTGGGCGAAAAAGGAAAGAGCGTTTCTAGCTCTAAATGAACTAGAAAAGACATGTAGATAGCTTACGCGGCACTGTTTATCACTGACCCATTTGTGCACTGTTGCAAACTTTTCCGAATGCTTTCAACTGGTGCACAAAAACAATGTCCCTGGTGCGACCACATAACGCCCGTGTACAAGAAAGTGACCAATGGTTAAGCAGAATTTTCAGCTGTGGTCTGGAATCCCTTGCACATTCTGATCAACACACATGTTCAAATGCACCACAGGGTGTAGGCACAGGTACACATGGTCTGCCAACATGGTCAGGACAGTTGCTTTAACTCTTTGGGGATGGCCGTAGAGTAGTGCTACTCACTTCTGTTGGCCATGCTAGCCTCATGCATGGGCCACAGTTTGTCACTTCACTGCATTACACATCATCTGTTGTCACGCTACACCTGTACAGATCCTACATGAACTCCCGTGGATCACACACCCGTCCTGCAAGAGCAGAGGCAGCAGCGGTGTATGGAGAAGCAAGATACACCTGCGCATCCTTGTGGCCCATGCGCCCTGGGAAGTTGCGGTTTGTAGTGGACACAACAGTCATCGGCTCGTTCACTCGGGCAAATGTGTCTACGGGGCCACCAAGGCAAGCGGCACAGGATGGAGCTGCGGGGGTGACGCAGCCTGCCTCCTGGAAGATCTCCGCGGCAGTCTTGCCATTACAGCCGGGCACGGGCTTGGAGTACACGTCTGCCCACACCTGCTGTGTTGCGGGCACGAGGAAGGTTGGTACTGCCACCTGCTCACCAGCGTGGTGCAGCAGCTGCGCTGCAGCGTGGAAGTCGCTTGTCTTGCCACCTGCACAGTGGAACGCATCGGAAATGCTCCACAAACGAACGCAACAGCGCCGAAGGAGTTTCGATGGATGGTCTCGATGCAGCGGCGGTGCCAGATGGACGCAGATGGACCATTGAATAGTGTTCGTGCACACATGTATGAGATATAACGCACGTGCGCAGTCAGGCAACCGACGAATATTGCAGCAGATCAATTCCCTAGCAGCGTATTGTCTATGCGGCACAGAGAACAAAGTGCAGTTGTGTGTTGAGGCCAAGAGACCAATGATTGTTTCAGCAACAGCAGGCGGGAGCTGCATACCTGTGCATGATCCAATGTACGATCGGTCAATCGGCACGGAGCTGCAATCTTTCGCGTTCTTGCGGTTGTCTGGAGAGTGTGGTGCAGCCACGATTGGGTCCAGGTTGGCGACATCAATGGTGTACACAGCCTCATAGTTTGCTTCTGGATCGGCATACACTGGCGTGTACTCATAGTCTGGCTTCCTTGCATCCAGGTACTCGAACGTGGTAGCATCAGGGGCGATGATGCCGTTCTTGCCACCTGCCTCAATGGCCATGTTGCACAGAGTCATGCGCTCCTCCATGTTCATGGACCCCAACGTGGAGCCAGCAAACTCGATGGCCTTGTATGTTGCTCCAGCTACCTGCATAAATTGCTGAGACCTGTGAGCTGCACGCTGCCTGGACGGGATGCAGGCCTGCATCTGTGTGCAAACTGCTGTTCAGCCCGATGTCCTGCCAGCCACTCCTTGATGATAGCGCATACTGCCATGTGTCGACGATGGTCAAGACCCCACTAGTTTGACGCAGGAGCAGTGGAGGTGAAACACGGAGATAAGGAGACTGTTGATATGGGCGTGGCGCCTGCTTAAGCGGTCAGCATGCGGGGAGCTGCGAACAACCCCCTTAGCCTTAAAACTCATGCGGGGGGAGTGGTGTTTCACTTCCAAAAAACAAGTATGTAAACACCTCACTGGTACTGCATGCAGGCTTGTCACACGAAAACCAGCCACTGCACTGACAATGATTGAATCCACTGCGCAGTCCCACAGACCACAGGTTGGAGCACACCCCGATTTCACCAATGATGTGGAGGATGATGTCCTTGGCGGTAATGTAAGGGGGAATTTCACCCTCGAGGTTGAATCGCAGAGTTGGGGGAACCTTAACAAGCAGCTTGCCAGTACCCAGGACAAAGCCAGCATCAGTATTGCCAATTCCAGTGGCAAACATACCGAATGCACCAGCATTGCATGTGTGCGAGTCAGTGCCGAACATGACTTCACCGGGCATGGTGTGCGCCTCCTCTGCCAGGGCAATGTGGCAAACGCCCCTGTAGTCGGGATTTGCCTTGAAGTTTGAGCGGTCCTTGATATCATAAAAGTACTTGATGTCGTACTTGTGCGCGTACTCGCGGAGGACATCCACGTTTCGGTTTGCACGGGGGTCCTCGGTGAAGATATAATGGTCTGGCATGAGCACCACACGCTCCTTGTCCCACACCTGCAGGAGACTGAAGCTCACCATTTCACGAGAAGCAAATGCCAGCGGAATTTGCAACTGGCCATGAGCCAATGGAATGGATGCACGGGGGCTCGGAAACGAGTGGTGCAATCCTTGTCCAAGTCTTATCATGACGCATCAATGTGCGTTGCTCACGCAGAACATGCAGTGATGAATGATAGCACACAGTTGTAATGAGATTTTGAATGCTCACATGATATCGTGGATATCGCATCAAGCCGCATGCAGCCAGAGGAGTGCAAAGAGTCGGGCATTCTTGATGTGTACCAGCAGGTCATGTATAGAAAGGCTCAGGCAGATTCGATGCATATTGCGTCAAGCCGGCAAACAGAAAATTTAGAGTGGCTTTTGTGTGGAAACGAGGGTGATCGCTGTTGGACTGGAGGCCCCAGGTCGAACCGCAGTAAACTCACCTGAGCATCCTCACCAAACTCTTTCTCGAAAATACCAAATGTTCCCGGCCCACACACGTCATGGGTCATCAACTTATCAACATCAACCCACACATTATCCCCTGGTTTGACAGAATCCTGGCCTGCGCGGCGAGCAATGATGCCCTCCGTCATCGTCATTTTAGGCGCAACGTAGCCGGCGGTTGCGGCCTTGGGCACGCATCGGCTGCCACGCATTGAGCGACTCGATTGAATGCGTGAAGAGTTCATGTTGTTTGCAAACTGAAGATGTGTTGACAAACTAGTGGAAGGCGCAACCGTAGAGCGGATGTAGACACACACACAGCTTCTGCACGCTTCCACAATACAGACACTCACGCACGTTCCATCAATTGTGGCCACATTGACTCTTAAAAGGTGTGTATTCTAGGGTTCACTGTGCAAGTGCAAGTGCAAGTATCTGGCCGGAGCGTGACTTCCTTGCGTGCACCAGGGAGGCTTCGCAGCACCTGCTGCCCGAGACACCGCGATTTGGCAACACGGCACTCAGTTCAGGTGGGGCTCCCTCGCCAGAGAGTTCGGCAATTCAACCGAATATTCCTGGCTAGATCCAAACTTCTGCTTGAGATACCATGTTTAGATCTGTTGTACGCGATCACCTGTGCGTTTCGCTTGCAGGCATGAATGTTGCTTACACTGGTCTCTGCACCCCGCCACACAATGTCACAACATGTGCAACATGACCCAAGCAAGGCACCCAACAAATTACCTTTGAGCCTCAGCGCATGTTTACCTCAATGTCGCCCTTCCACCGCAGCAGTATGTGGCCATGGCACTCTCCATCGGTCGCACTACCACTTCACTGCACAGGGGACAGGTCCGCTAAATGCGGAGGCCAAGGCCAGGGGCGGGGGGGGGGGGGGGGGGGGGGGGGGGGGGGTGGCGGGGGGCTTGCGTGGGGGGAGCGGAACGAAGTTATCTGCAGTGATTTGGAACACTGGGCATCATACACAGGCTGTGTAGAGCGTGTGTGGAGCGTGTGTGGAGTTGTGTGGACATGACTCCACACGCTCCGCACACGACACAACGATCTCCACTAGCCTGAATGCGGTTGCAATACTATCCAAGCCCAGGCTGGCATTGGCCACAGCAGCGGGGGGGTGGGGAAACAACACCCAACAGATGGTCACAGGTGGTCACATGCCGAGCACATATGCCCACACAGCAGTCCAGGGCCAATATGGGGCTGACATGCGCTGCAAGTGAATCAGGTTGTTCCCATGGGTAACCATGTGTGGCACAAGAGGTGCACATGTTGCTTGGGAATGGAGAAGAACAAAGGGTCAGAACACAACAACAAAATTCGGACATTATGCTTAACCCAAACGAGTGTCGACCACACCACCCCTACCCGTAGGGGCAGACAAGTGCAAGACAGGGGCTGAGGGAGGATCAAATATCACGTAAAGATAGTAAGAAAAGTGTTGCTGTGCTGATGATGTGATTTGCCGTTACAAGCAGGTGCACATTACGCTCGTGCTGTTGCGCGAGTCTGCTCAGCCCCAAGACCCACAGCAGGCTGTGCGCAGATGGTGCAATCGTGGCGTCAACATCACCAGGAACACGGCGCAACCTGCAGGCTACCGATGTGTGTCGTACAGCATGTAGTGCATGGGTTTCCTGATGCAGCGCATGGCTGACATGCATGCACACCAGTCACACAAGGCCTCCCCCTTTATTGGCGGAGGATCGACCACGCTCGTGATCAATGTAGTGCACAGCATCTGCATGTATATGCTGCTGCCTCGTGCAGCGGGGTATCTGCTCTCTACGGATGATGCACACGGCTCAGTAGGTTTCCCGCTTCCGCCAGCTGCCTAGGGCTAGGTAGCGTTCTCCCACCCGCGCGGTGCAGGCCCCTGTAGCCAGGGACGGTCCGTTGCGCACAGCTTGCGAGCTCATGATCATGCGCCGCACCGCGTCGAGGACCCCGCCCGCATGCGCATACGGTAATCTCTAGGCTACCACGCGCACGTGCCGAAACCTTCTAGAAAAGCCGTTTTAAATTTCGTGACCCACTAGTAAAAACGACATCGGTCGGGTCGGGGTGTCAGATGGTGTCACAAGGTCTACAGGGGGGTGTACCAGGGGTTGCAT
>JAUMHO010011121.1:0-10794 GCA_032360965.1 Ulva armoricana | reverse complement strand
AACCTTCTCATTCTCTCTCACCTTTGCTGCACTGCCTACCTCCTTGGCCGCCTTTGCAACAACCTTGTCCCCTGCGGAGTGGATGAAGCTCACATCCACGACAACAGCACCTTCTGATGCGTCGATCAGCAACACGTCACCCATGATCGCCCCGTTCTGCTTACGCATCTCAGGCTCATGCGAGGTAGCAAAGTGTGCTTAACCTGCACTGCGGCGCCAAACCGAAACGGTATTATCGTGGCGCATTACCCAAAGGCCTGCATTCTTATCACAACACATCGCGTGATCTACGTCACCCGCGCGGATCTTCTTCATGCAATCACAGACAACCTGTACGGATTGGGGATGCACCAGAAACGAGGGATGCACCAGCAATCGGCTGTACGGATAGCTTGGGTGCCATGAAGGGTAGAAGGCACGGCCGAGGCGGGGGTGGGAGACGGGCCGCAGGGGGCGGGGGAGAATGCACACGCAGGGAATTGCCTACCTCCGGAGGGGTTCGTCGGTGGGCGGGCGGGCAAGGCCGGCTGGCCTGCTGCACGTAGCCGCTGCAAGAGCGTTTTCACGTGCGGCTCACGGGTGGCCGCGATGGTGCCACGACCGGCGATCCGGAGCCAGGCTTCGGCCATGGTGTCATGACAGACCACCACTGTGTGCCACAGCGCACTGCAAATGAGAGAGTGCGTGCCGCTTGCCGCCATTGATCGGCCGCACACGCACGCAAGGTCTCCGTCCTGGCCTGCGAAGAGGTCTTCGCCAAGGCGCAGTCGTGCACTGATGCAGAACTCCACAGCTGTGAGCTCCGCCAGACCCGGTCTGGCCAAGAGCCATGCCGACGCCAGCGATCCAGCGCAGCTGCGTAACCGGGGAAGGTCTGCAAGGGCCGCAGACCGGATCTGCGACGACGACCCTTCCGCATCTGCCGCGAGCGCAGTGAAAGGGGCCGCTGCGCGAGCGTCTGCATCTGCATGAGAGATTGTATGTTGCAGGGCCGCCATCCGCAAGGCCTTGCTGGACGGTACGCAACCTGCCCACTCAACTGGACAGTCTGGACTGTCGGCAAGGCCTTGCACAGAGGGGTATTCCTCGCAGAGCCGGTTCGGAGACTAGCGTGACTCTATCTCCGGCGCGCCCCTGAAAGGCAGAGCTTTGTCGGATCCGCCCTCCAGTGCTTCGTGAGCGAGGGCTGCTAATGATAGCCTTGCAGCTGGAGCGACATCCTTGCTGAAGGGTCGCAACCCCATGCCACCGTGCCGGTGCGAGAGCTGCACTTGTGCATGTTGATGGTCCACGAGATCTGTGACTCACGCGATGTCACACATAGGAGCCAGTGTGTGTAACTACATACTAGTTATGCATCTACAGCACACACTGTTCATGCATCTACAGAACACACCGTTTATGCATCTAGAGCACATGAAACTGTTAAAGATGCTATATGAACCTGTGAGGCACCACTCTTGGCAAGCACTGCATCAGGCTGCAATTGTATCAAACATCCTTCATGCATTCACACGTAAATCAGCATCATCAAAAGTTTTAGAGAAGCAAGCAAACCCTACAAAGATGCAGACATGCGGGACCAGTGGGGTTCAAACAAGCAATTCAAGACAGCGATTCCAATGCAAAGTGGATTTGCGGCCACGCAAGTTCTTCAGAATCTATAGCAGCTACTACCGCGCTGCATGTAATGTCACAGCGGCTACCAAGAACAATAGGGAGCGACTCCCTCGTCCGCATGGTGCCCAAATTGAAAGGCAGTCAGGACGTCTTGACCGCATCGTGGAGAGAGCTGAGGCTGTTATCGCACGGGCCCGGCATATCGAGTGAGGACGCCATATTTACAAGGGCACGGCAACGAGGCTTTTGTACACAGGCGGGCCCTGAAGGTGGAGAGCAGGTGTTGCTGCTGCCAGTACATTTGTGACGTCCCGGCGGGAGCCGCTTCTGGAGCCGCTTCTGGCTAGCTGCAACGGCGACACCTCAGCAGTATTGGTCGGGCTCGTGCAGTCCAAGGGGGAGGGCGATGTGAATGGAGCCATCACAGACGCCGGATGACATCAGACTCTGCACCGCAATAATGCCCTGTCAGAAGGGACCAGATCCTGGCGAAATGTGGCAAAACGAGTGATTACTCATGAAGGCCGCGACGTAGCGGCGCTGCGTTAAGGAACGTGGACACAACGGTGCGCATGATGCCACCGGATTCGTTGTCAAGAGGGGTGCCGAGAGGGGTGTCCAGTCAAGAGCACTTGCGGCCACGGCGCACCTTCAATCTCAAACTGCCGGCACACCACGCTAAGTACACTCGCATCCTGGCGGCGGCACGATGCCTGCTGAATGCCCGCCGCAGCGGGCACCCCGGCGTTGCCGCTTCGAGCGTCGCCAAAGTCCTCCGGGAAGAAGCACTCATCGAGGCGCCCCTCCTTGCCGGTGCACAGCACCTCCGTTGCCCACACGATGTCCCCCGGAGCGCCGTAGTCCTCGTAGTCTGAGCCCACAGGGCCGGTGCCGTTTGAGACCTCACGGACGTCGTAGATCGTGCCGAAGGGAAAGCCGAGCTGGCGGCAGACGACCTTGGCATCGATGGTAGTGTCTTCGGGGTCGATGCCGAAGCGGCCGCTGCAGACGCGCCCCCACCGGCCGTCGTTGAAGATCTCAACGCCGCCAAAGTGGACGGCGTCACAGGGCTGCGTGTCGGCCGTGATGTCATCCAGGTCGACGAGGCGCACGTCGCCTTGCACTGGAGCGCTGTCGTCGGTCAAGCAACCTGCATGCGTGTCCAAAGAAACTGAAACAGTGCCGGCGGCATTGCATAGAAGACACTGAACCTGTGAAGAATCTCAGCGCTAGCTGTCATCGACGGGAAAGGCATGTTGCTACACAATGTTTATCACGGAGGGGCGGGGGGGTTTGAGGAATGACTGCGGATGAGATTTGCTGATGACACTATACGGCCAGTACGGCAGTTCGTATTGCAGCACAGACGAGGCGCGGTGGAAGGGCTGGTGCACCTGAGGATTTGCTACAGACGAGCGCCACAGCACCATCCACTTGCGTGTTGCTGTAATCGGAGCCGTAATCCGAGAGGAACTCGCACTCCCCGAGGTTGGCCTCGTCACCCTGGCACGCGATTTTGCCCAGGGTTTCCACGGTGCCGGCATCCCCCGGAAGCGCGGAGAGCGTTGCCGACAGGATCTGAGCGCCGGAGGTGAAGCCAAGCGAGCGGCACGCAACCTGAGCGCCGCGGCGACCGATATCCTGAGAGAACTGCGTCTCAGAGATGCTGCTGAAAAAGTTTCCATCAAACACCTCGATGCGGCCGTACGCCCACGCTCCGTCGGGGTCGGCACTGCCGCCGACAAGCCGCGCCTCACCACGACCATCGCCTGAACACAGCGGGCCGATCGGGGAACCCAAGCTCTGGTCAGACAGTACGGCAACGGCCGTGTTGTGATACACGGCACATGCCGGGAGCTGCACAAGTGTTGGTGCAGAGCCCGGTCACGCAATTGAGAAAATTTTAAAACATGAATCGTGCATCCCGGCAAACCCAACCGCGCATCCGCCACAGTATCCCTACCAGTTGGGATGGACAACTGCAGATACACAGAGCTGAGAGGCTCATTGTAGAGGATGCTTAGTGCACACGAGTCCTCGTCCTGCATCGTACAGACTCGTCCTAGTAGTCCTAGCGGCGTGCCCTAGTCTGTCCTGGTAGTCGTATCACGAAGGGGGGGTCTGAGCAGGTGTTATTCTGGGGGGGGGGGTTTACCATCAGCGGCGGAGGAGCAGATGAGGCGCTGTGTCAGGCCGCACGTCTCGGTGTCGCCGTAGTTGATCTGCTCGCACTCTGTGATAGACGGCTCGTTGCCGATGCAGCGGATGCGGCCGGTCCATGCCGGGAACAGCGTCACATTAGCCGGAATGGAGATGACGTCCCTGAAGACGCCGTCGTTAAAGCCGAGCTGGCGGCAGGCGATGGCGGCAGCACCCTGCATGCATCACCCGAGTCTTGCAGCGTCGACCTGGCTGCTCGGGCCGGCAGCATGGCCGTAAACCAAAAACCGGGCAACTACTTTTAGGTTGGATGGTAGCAGGCCAGACAGACAATGGCGCACCACGACCAGGAATAGGTCCGTTGCTGCCTGCTCGTTTACATTGAGAACGGCACCAGCATGCATGTATTCGAGCACAAAGTGGCACGAGGTTGATGTGACGTGGAGGGAACTACAGACCGATGCATGTGGCAGGCATGCAGGGAGAGCATGCCTCTGTCAGCGGATCTCCGTAGTCCTCCTCATTCAATTCGAAGCCGCCCTCGCAGATGGTGCCCCAGGCGCCTGCGTGGAAGATCTCAAGGACACCCACGCCAGGCGTGCCGCTGTCGCCATTACCCCCGTCACTCAGACGGATCGCACCCTCCTCCCCTGCATGCATGCTCACCTCTTGTGAGTCCTGTTTTGGTGCAGGGACGGGGCGCGTGAAAGAGGCATGTGTACATCACGCGGCAGGTCCACGCCTGCTGGCCTGGAAGCTGACTCACAGAACTTCACGAGCTGTTTAACTGCTGCAACCTGCGATGACTGCATCAACGAATGCATGGGGAGCGTGGGGTAAGACTGGGGTTTAGACTCGGCCGGACAACCGCAAGCACACTGCTTGCTGGTGTTTGCTTGTGAATGCAGCAACATGCGCCCGCTGACGGGTCCCCCCAAAGCACACCGCACTGGAACCGCTTGGTCCCTGCGTCGGCCAAGCGAAAAGTATGCATGTTGACGACGCTAGTCGATAATCGAGCACTGGACAGGTTCATCAATAACGTACCGGTCGTGTTTTGCTGTGGCGTACCGCACCAGAGCCGTGTTACCGTGGCACCCGGACTACCCCATTCTCATAGTCAGCCGCAAAGACACAGCGAAGTAGTCTGCGGACTATTCTTCCGCGAAGAAATCTGTAACCCCAAAAGGCTCCTCTAGACACCGCCGGAAGGGTTGTCATTCCGAATGTCCTGAAGGGGAGGACTGGCAAGAAGACAATGAAATCGGGCCGCGCGACAGTCCTGCGTTGCAGGGAGCGGGGCGCACCATCAAGAGGGTCTGCCACGCAGGCGATCACCAGGCCAGGGTTGTCAGGATCGAAGCAGTCGAGTGAATTGAACGACTGCAGCCGCCCGGGCGCCGGGCCGCACTCCAGCAGAGTGGACTCGGTGCCGTTGCAGCCGGGAGCTGTGATGGCGACCTCGGGGAAGACGAGCGTTGACCGAGGCGCCGCCAGCGCGCCGTTGGCACGATTCGGACCGACGGAGCCGGCGCCGAAGCCGAGCTGGCGGCACGCGACGTCAGCATCCGGGCCGTCAAACTCCCGCGCGCAGACCTGGCTCCAGGAACCCTCAAAGAAGACCTCCAGGCGGCCCAGCTGCCAGTTGGCTACGGTGGACTGGTCAACCAGCCGCACGTCACCTTCCTCTGCATGCGCAGTTGTTCATTGTGGCATGCTTTTGGGAGTGCTGCTACCAGGCGTCACTGGCGAACCGCACGTCGCATCCATCCGATGAGTCAATGCAGGTGGAGCTCTTGGTGGAACGGTGCACGGTGCGTCCAGCTCAGCAAGCAGTGACTGTAAGGGCCGGTGTGGTTGTGGGCCGTGCTGAGAAACAGCGCAATTTAGATAGAGATATTTCTATCTGTCAGGTGCAGTTGTCAGGGCCAACCGATGACCACAAACACGACCACCCTGCACCGCCCGGCAGCATGCGCACACGGATGTCTGTCCACATTGACAGCGGTGATGTCTCTCAATGGTGGCAATGCACAGGGACCTGCTCACAGTGGAGACGGAGACATAGTGCCAGGATGTTGGAGTCGACAGAGCTTGTGGAGTGCAGCCAGGTGTACAACGTGGTGGGCTCGACAGATCATCGACCACACAGTGGGTCCGAGCAATGGTCTGACAAGACCTAGAAATCGATGCTCTTGCACCTCGGTGCGCTCGGTGCCTTATGTACGCACGGGCGCGCAGGCAGGATGCTACACCCAACAGACGAGCGAGATAGCAAGCCAGATGCAGATCTGACTAGTACACCGAACAGACGAGCGTGATAGCAGGCCATATGCAGACCTGACTAGAACACCCAACAGACGAGCGTGATAGCGGGCCAGATGTAGACCTGATTAGTACACCCACCAGACGAGCGTGATAGCGGGCCAGATGCTGACTCCATTTGGCTACAGGGGTGCTGATTCCAACTGGCCACATGCTCACCCTCCATTTCCCCACAGTGCAGTGGAGAGGTTCAACTCCAGCACAAGGCGACATCAGAGCCAGGCGGCTGTTATCGCCAGGCGTCAGGCAGACGCGCACCGGCTCCCAACGTAACATTGGAGGACACACACAGCCAAGGTTATCGGTGGCCCTTAAACTACAGGCAGGAGCACACCGGCTCCCGGCGTTTTGACGTCTTCTAGCGCGGCGCTGACGGGGAACGTGCGGCATGCGACCGTCAGCCGCACAGGGTTGCCACAGCCGCCGTTGTTCGAGCGGAAACCCTGGCCGAGATCGCAGTCCAGAATCTGGTCCTCGGGTCCACGGCAGCTGAGCACGTTGAGCCAGAAGCGATCCTGGGGCTCCTCCGCCTTCTCGACCTCCGGAACGTAGGGGCCGTACGTGACGCCGTCGTAGTCGTTCGGCGTGCGCTCCTGGTCGGGCGGGCTGGTCTCCGGGTCGGCCATGGTGCCGTGTGGGAAGCCGAGCTGCCGGCAGACAACGTCGGCGGAGAGGCGATCCGTGTTGTCATTGCCGGTGCAGATGGCGCCCCACTCGTCAAAGTGGTACACCTCGACGAAGCCAGTGTACACCGGATCGCAGGGAGTACCAAAGCCGCCGCGGAGGCGCACGGAGCCCTCGGCGAGCGGCGGGGTCTTATCACAACCTGCGCTCAGCCCCCATGCATTGGTTGCAGGCTCTGTGCATGCTGTGTGCTGTGGTGGTGCCGGCGGTACGGCGGTGCCGGGGCTGTGGCGGTCGGGCCGGGTCGCAGGCGCTGACAGCGCATGTGTTCGATCACCCACGCCTCCGTCTCGCAATCACCGACTACCGCCTCTGTTCAAGCAAACAATACGCATGATGTACGCTGTACTTCAGTTGCTTGGTGCAGGTGTGTTTCCACTCGATGGACGCAGAACGAGCGGCGACAGGTGCACGAGGCGGATGACACGGAGAAGTGCATCAGGGCCGCCTGACAGGATCCTGACATGCAGCGCTGCACGGCAGGTCGGACATGACAGCGTCACACCTTAAAATGGCGACACGTTCTGGTGGCTGCGGCACAGGGAAGGTACTGCTGTGTGTGGCGGGCGTGGCACGTGCCTGGTACCTGATGCACGGAACTGCGTTGCTCAACTATCATTGTGGGAATAAGGATATCCTGCTGACTGGGGTTTGTTATGGCCGCTCGCACCTGAAAAACCGAACGATCCACCCGACACAGACTTGGTTTACGGCAGTGTGCTACTGGCAAGCCGTACCCAGTCCGACGGCTATGACACGTGCATGCCCCCCGTGGACATTGCAGGTGTACACAGTGCCCCATGCATGCGCAGATGCACCTGGGGAGTGCCATGCAAAGCGCAGTCTGCGAGGCCTTGGCAAGCGTTATCGCCTATCGGCTGTTATCACGCAAAGGCAAGACTGCCCCCGCACAGCAGGGGCGCAGCAGGGGCGCAGCAGGGTCACAGCACGGGCACAGCACGGTCGCAGCAGAGGCACACCAGAGGCGGTGTTGCCGCAGGTGAGGACCGTAGACTTGGTGAGGTTGGTGTCCTCGATGCCGCAGGACTGCAGGTCTTCGATGCTGGAGGTGCAGTCCAGGAGGGATGACTCGGCGCCGTCGCAGTCCACCGACGCGAGGCCCACCGGAAGGTTTGCGACCAGCACCTGCACGTGCCGCACACGAGCCCTGTTGCTACATTGTCACGGAGCACACATCCAGCCTACGCTCTGTCACACACTTTGCCACCAGACCCTCCTGTCCATGGACTCTGATGATGCGTCAGAGCCGGCACTGGTCACGTTCCACCTGCCCTGTCTGTGGACAGCAGCATCCGCGAGCACACATACTACACTCTTTGGTGGACATTTTTTTCATACTGTGCACCCATGCAGCATGCGGGGCCTTTGCTGTTGATGTTAGGCACAACGCCGGGCGGCACAAGTCTGACCGCATGTTTCAGGGCCACCATGCATGGGCCTCCCGCAGCACACAGCACAACGCTGGGTGCGCAGGAAAGGTCATACGCTGACGCTACAAAAGCGGACAGCCTACTGGGGCAGGCTTCCGACGTGTGCAGTTGATGTAGGAGCAGACTGGCGGCGGCTACAGTTGAGCCATACCTGGCTCTCGAGGGTGGGGAAGGTGCTGGAGTGAGGGATCTTGAACCTGAGAGCGGCTCCTCCATCAAAGCCGAGGATCTGGCAGGCGACCTGGGCAGAGTTCGGCGTCAAGCCCTCAGTGTCGCAGATGGAGCTCCAGAAGCCCCGCAGGAAGATCTCGAGGCGGCCGTACTCGTAGCCCGGGCCGGAGTCACCCTCCTGGAGGCGCAGGTTGCCATCCCGCCCTGCACCATGGTGAGGGCATGCTGACCAACATGGTGAGGGCATGCTGACCAGGCCGCTGCTTATATCGGCCACCTGGGCACAGCCAGACCCGGTTTCGGGTACCGATCTTTCTGGCACAATCTCGCGCCTTTTCAAATAAAATGACGCCCTCTATGGCATCAGGGTTTTCCGATCCTGGGTTCTGGGCCCCAGTGTACACCTAGCACGTTGTTTAGATCCGGTTTTCATTTATTTCTGGGTCTGGGTCCCGGGTCTGGGTCCCGGGCCCGGAAAAACCATCACAATCGACCATCGCCCGTTAAATAGACACATCGGCAGATGTGAAGGACCATTGGAGACATAGGTTTGGGACGATGCGCACCGGGATCCGGGCCGTTGAAGCAGACGACGGAGAGGATGTTGCTTAGCCTGCAAGAGTCAGTGTTGTTGCCAAATCCAAACCCTGGGCAGTCGGCCAGCGCATCCTCGTCACCGGAGCACGCCGAGCCCGCCAGCCAGAACGGGACGCGGCTGTCCTCCCCAGACGTTGTGGTCCTCTGCATACATGCGCATCGTCGAACCGCTCCGACGTGCACTTGCAATGGTGAATGGCAATCCCTTGCCCGGTTGCACCGGCAACGATTGAATGAGAGGCGCTCTTTCATCTGAACTATATAGCAGCAACACCGGAACAGTAGAGGAACACCGCAGTGCTCTCCTCGCGAATGCAAACACACAGGCACTGTGGAAAGCGATGCGCGGCCATGGCACGAGAGGTGCCTCCTCCAGGTCCACAGCGCCTTGGGCTACCTGCAGAATGCTTAGAAAACAGGGGAGTGTGTGACCGTGTACTCGCGGCTGTGCATCCGGTGCCGTGCTCAAGTGCGAACGAGGTACACGGCTAGTCCCGCCACTCTTGCAGCCTATCATCGCCGACACAGGACCCCCGCAGCGAGTGCAAGCACACCGACACTTGCGACTTCACGCCCTCCGCAAAGCCGAGTTGCTTGCACGCCACGTCCACGGACGCGTCGGCGAAGTTTACGAGGAACTGGTTCTGGCCGAAGCCGCTGCCGGTGCGGTCGCACACGGTGCCCCAGCCGCCGTCGTTGAAGATCTCGAGGCGCCCGAACTCTGCGTTGCCGTCCTCCGACGTCATGCCGGATGCCAGCCTCAGGTCACCTCGCTCTGCAAATCATTCCTCCGCATTGCGGAACCCACCTCGCTGCAGGATGGAGCAACATGAGGGAGACTTTGCAGCAACCTTGTCCCCGAAGCTCCATTCTCCAGCCTTAATGGCAGTGTTCTTGCCCAGGCAGAACACTACACGGGCAATGGTGGCGTACCGGGCCCGGTGGCTGTTCCACAGGCTACAAAGGCGTATGTCGCCTGCAAGGGGTCGCAGCCGCCGTTGGTGTTGATGTCGCTGTAGATGGAGATGTAGTCCGGGTCGTTGCCGTAGTCGTCGTCCGTGGCGCCGGGGCAGTCGATGAGGCGCTCCTCGGTGCCGGTGCAGTTTAAGTTCTCCAACACCATCGGGGCGAGGATCCCCTGCAGATAGTCAATGGGGGTGTGCACGGTCGAGAGATAGGGAGTGGCTTGGCATCAGCCAGATGTTGCAAGTGCCTGAGCTCTAGAGCATTGTTCAGCTGCCACCATTGCCTCCCTCCGAAAACGCAAACCCGGTAATTGTCAGGATTGAAGCTCGCGGGTTTGCTCCAAGAAAAGCTAACAGGCTGTAGGGCTACTAGGCACTCCTCCGGAGAGTTAGGCACTCAGTTGTGAGGGGTATTAGACGGCCACAGGCAGTGATGTGCGGTTGTGATTACAGTGATGATTACAGTGATGCGATGCCAGGTTGTGAGTACAGTGATGCCACCACCCACCATGTAATGTCAGATTCATACACATGGGTGGCGTGTGCTGTCTGTGTGTCTGAACGAGGGCAGTGGCTCTCAGTTTTGACCCGTCAAACTGGCCATTTGTTGGGTCTGATTCTGAGGTCTCTGTCACATACCACGTGCGTGACATCATTTCATATGTCTCATGCAGACATGTCGACTGGTTTTCGAAGCAATGCTGTGGCAAGACGGGCATGGAAGCATATGCGATAGACAAGGAGAACCTCATATTGTCCTATAGCTAAACAGAAATACATTTTCGCATCTTGACGTCGTTTGCCTGTATGCTAGCAATAGT